>CM077649.1:63972109-64091029 GCA_039707465.1 Rhabdophis nuchalis
CTAAACCAACCCTGCCTTTCTATCAGTTATCATCTCTCTCTCTCTCTCTCTCTCTCTCTCTCTTTCTCTCTTATCTATAATCTCTCTTTCTGTCTGTCTGTCTATCTCTCTCTCTCTCTCTCTCTCTCTTATCTATAATCTCTCTTTCTGTCTCTCTCTCTCTCTCTATATATATATATATCTATCTATCTATCTCTTATCTATAATCTCTCTTTCTGTCTGTCTGTCTGTCTCTCACTCTCTCTATCTATCTATCTCTTATCTATAATCTCTCTTTCTGTCTGTCTATCTCTATCTATCTATCTATCTATCTATCTATCTATCTATCTATCTATCTATCTATCTATCAGCTATCTCTCTCTCTCTCTCTCTATCTATCTATCTATCTATCTATCTATTTATCTATCTCTTATCTATAATCTCTCTGCCTATCTCTCTCCCTCTCTCTCTCTCTCTCTCTCTCTCTCTCTCTCTATCTATCTATCTATCTATCTATCTATCTATCTATCTCTTATCTATAATCTCTCTTTCTGTCTGTCTATCTCTATCTATCTATCTATCTATCTATCTATCTATCTATCTATCTATCTATCTATCTATCTATCTATCTCTTATCTATAATCTGTCTGTCTGTCTGTCTGTCTGTCTGTCTGTCTGTCTGTCTGTCTGTCTGTCTGTCTGTCTATCTATCTATCTATCTATCTATCTATCTATCTATCTATCTATCTATCTATCTATCTCCATTTACAATACAATACAATAGCAGAGTTGGAAGGGACCTTGTAGGTCTTCTAGTCCAACCCCCTGCGTGGGCAGGAACCATATACCATTTCAGACAAATGGCTATCTAACATCTTTTTAAAGACTTCCAGGGTTGGGGCATTCACAACTGCTGGAGGCAAGCTGTTCCAGAGGTTAATTGTTCTGACTGTCAGGAAATTTCTCCTTAGTTCTAAGTTGCTTCTCTCCTTGATTAGTTTCCACCCGTTGCTTCTTGTCCTGCCCCCAGGTGCCTTGGAGAATAGTTTGACTCCCTCTTCTTTGGGGCAACCCCTGAGATATCGGAAGACTGCTATCATGTCTCCCCTGGTCCTTCTTTTCATTAAACTAGACATACCCAGTTCCTGCAACCGTTCTTCATATGTTTTAGTCTCCAGTCCCCTAATCATCTTGGTTGCTCTTCTCTGCACTCTTTCCAGAGTCTCCACGTCTTTTCTACATCGTGGCGACCAAAACTGTATGCAGTATTCCAAGTGTGGCCTTACCAAGGCACTATACAGTGGCATTAACACTTCACGCGATCTAGATTCTATCCCTCTGTTGATGCAGCCTAGAACTGTGTTGGCTTTTTTGGCAGCTGCTGCACACTGCTGGCTCATATTTAAATGGTTGTCTACTAGGATTCCAAGATCCCTCTCACAGTTGCTACTATTGAGCAAGGTACCACCTATACTGTACTTGTGCATTTGGTTTTTCTTGCCTAAATGTAGAACCTTACTTTTTTCACAATTGAATTTCATTTTATTAGATAGTGCCCAATGTTCAAGTTTGTCAAGATCCTTCTGTATCTTAAGCCTTTATCTTCTGGAGGGTTGGCTATTCCTGCCAGCTTGGTGTCGTCTGCAAATTTGATGAGTTCCCTGTTTATCCCCTCATCCAAATCATTGATGAAGATGTTGAAGAGTACTGGGCCTAAAACAGAGCCTTGGGGGACTCCACTGCATACTTCCTTCCATGTAGATGCATTCCATTGAGGACTACACGTTGAGTGCGGTTGGCCAGCCAGTTGCGAATCCATCTGGTGGTGATGCTGTCTAACCCACATTTTTCTACTTTATCTAATAGTAGGTTATGGTCTACTTTATCAAATGCCTTACTGAAGTCCAAGTAAATTATATCAACAGCATTCCTCTGGTCCACTATTTCTCTCCTCTCTCCTTTCCTTTCCTTTCCTCCCCTCCCCTCCCCTCTTCTTTCTCCTTTCCTTTCTCCTTTCCCCTCCTCTCCACTCCCTTCCTCTCTTTCCTTCTCAATCTTTCTTTGTGTTTCTACTTAAATGTACCACAAATTTAACTAAAAACCTTAAAACCAAGAGGAACAGCCTGTCTTTGTAAAAACCACCTTCAAGAGAGGGGAAAGAACCGAAGTCTCCAGCTTCGGCCCTACCCTTAAAATCAGCCCGACCCCGAACCCCGAAACCTCTTCGAATGTCAGTTGCACGGGCCATGAAAACCAGAGTTTTTGTTTGGCATTAAGGCACACACGTCCTCTTGCCGAAGTTGTACACAAATGGGCACAAGCGAGACGGCGCGTGACCATCAAAGGCTGCCTTGTCTGCAAGATCCTCCTTCTGTCTGGATTGGGGCTGACATCTTCCCCACCTCCGGAGGTCCCATGTGGTCTGCGCCTGAGAACGGGCCGGTCCTTATATGGGGAAGCTTTAACTTGGAACACATCCTCATTTGTTCTGGAAATATGTCCCTCTATGGCATCCCTCCTCCCCCCCCCCCCGGCTTCCTGGGGGGGGGGGTGTCTCCTTTGACCGTGGAAAAGGTCACATCTGGAGAAACAGGACTAGACAGGGATGGGGGGGGGGGACACAGAAATGTACAGGGTAAAAAAAAAACCCATCAGGAAGAGGCTATCTGCGCTTGGCACACAATTCCCCCTTTTATCCAAGCAGGGAAATCCAGAAATCATCAGAGGCCAATTGACAATCAACTGAGAGGATTTAGGGGGACTGGAGGCTAAAACGTGTGAAGAAGGGTTGCAGGATTTGGGCAGGTCTAGTTTAGCACTTATATAGCGCTTCACGGTGTTTTGCAGGCAGGCAGGCGGGCAGGTGGGCGGGCGGGCGGGCGGGCGGGAGGGAGGGAGGGAGGGAGGGATAACACTTAGACATATACGGCTTCACAGTGTTTTATAGGAAGGAAGGAAGGAAGGAAGGAAGGAAGGAAGGAAGGAAGGAAGGAAGGAAGGAAGGAGGGAGGGAGGGAGGGAGGGAGGGAGGGAGGAAGGGAGAGAGGGATAACACTTAGACATATACGACTTCACAGTGTTTTATAGAAAGGAAGGAAGGAAGGAAGGAAGGAAGGAAGGAAGGAAGGAAGGAAGGAAGGAGAAAGACAACACTTAGACATATAGTGCTTTGCAGTATTTTACAGGAAGGAAGGAAGGAAGGAAGGAAGGAAGGAAGGAAGGAAGGAAGGAAGGAAGGAAGGAAGGAAGGAAGGAAGGAGAAAGACAACACATACTTGTATAGCGCTTTGCAGTATTTTACAAGAAGGAAGGAAGGAAGGAAGGAAGGAGAAAGACAACACATACTTGTATAGCGCTTTGCAGTATTTTACAAGAAGGAAGGAAGGAAGGAGAAAGACAACACATACTTGTATAGCGCTTTGCAGTATTTTACAAGAAGGAAGAAAGGAAGGAAGGAGAAAGACAACACATACTTGTATAGTGCTTTGCAGTATTTTACAAGAAGGAAGGAAGGAAGGAAGGAGGGAAGGAGGGAGGGAGGAAAGAGAGAGCTAACACAGACTTATATACCGCTTCACAGTGTTTTGCAGGAAGGAAGGAGGGAAGGAAGGAAGGAAGGAGGGAGGGAGGGAGGGAGGGAGGGAGGGAGGGATAACACTTAGACATATACGGCTTCACAGTGTTTTGCAGGAAGGAAGGAAGGAAGGAAGGAAGAAAGGAAGGAAGGAAGGAAGGAAGGAAGGAAGGAAGGAGGGAAGGAGGGAGGGAGGAAAGAGAGAGCTAACACAGACTTATATACCGCTTCACAGTGTTTTGCAGGAAGGAAGGAGGGAAGGAAGGAAGGAAGGAGGGAGGGAGGGAGGGAGGGATAACACTTAGACATATACGGCTTCACAGTGTTTTGCAGGAAGGAAGGAAGGAAGGAAGGAAGGAAGGAAGGAAGGAAGGAAGGAAGGAAGGAAGGAAGGAAGGAAGGAAGGAAGGAAGGAAGTTTCGCTTCTCCTCCAAGAAGCTTCTTCAGCTCTGACTGGATGATGAGGAATGGAAGGATGTCAATCCAATATCAATCCTTCCATTCCCCGCCATCCAGTCAGAGCTGAAGAAGCTTCTTGGAGGAGAAGTGAAACGTCTTCAAAAGCAAACCCAGAAGAAGTCCAGTTGCCTCTTGAAAAAAAATCACCTTTGGCTACTATCAGATAAGATCCTAAGCTGCAAACTGTGATTTGCCGAAAAGGTTCACCATCAGTGCTGTAGATTAAAATGGGTGAATCTATGTCGGTTGAGTTTTAGCCCTGCCTCCTGAACTCCCTACCCTGAGCGTCTTCAAGCTTTCTCCGGTCTAAAAGTCAAAAACATTAATGCTGAGTTAAAAATATACTTGGGGTGGGGGGTGGGGTTGGGGGGAAACCAGTGAACTGTAAGATGTTGCCATGTGCTCTGCTGGATTTTTGGCACCCGGTGCCAGCCGTGGGTGCAGTGCCAGGTAAGGCATTGGGTGAGCATCAACGCCGGTCAAAGAAACATTTTCCCTCTGCAGAGAATCAAAGGCAGGGGAAGGTTGGCATCAGCAAAGCTCCTGCAGCCAATGCTACAGGTGGTCCATTGGAAAGCGGGGCCGTCATTAAGTGAGTTTCGCTCCGTTTTACGATCTTTTTGGCCACCCTGGTTGAGTGAGGCACAGCAGTGGTTAAGTTGGTGGTTAAGTGAATCTGGTTCCCCCCCAGATTTCTGTTACTTTTGTGTAAAGTGTGCTAGTTGGTTTTTGAGCTCTCTGTGCGGTTCCCGCTTGTTGCCGGCGGCCGTTTTGTGTGAAGTCCGGCTGCTTTTACATTGTGTGTGAGCCAGTTGTGCCGCTTTTGTGTTACTTTTGTGTAAAGTGTGATAGTTGGTTTTTGAGCTCGCTGTGACGCTGCGAGGTTCCCCCTTGTGGCCAGGGGCCATTTTGTGTGAAATCCAGCTGCTTTTACATTGTGGGTGGGTCAGTTGTGCAGCCACGCCCACCCGGTCACATGACCACCGAGCCACCCCCATCCGGTCAGATGACTAGCAGACCACGCCCACCCTGTCATACAACCACGAAGCCACGCCTACAAAAACCCGTAGGGGAAATGTTTGAATTTCACCACTGGTTTGTATAACACACTGAACTGTCATTGAATGAAATGGGTTGGATTCCCACATTGGGAACTTGGTGCCGAAAAGGTTCACCATCAGTGCCGTAGATTAAAATGGGTGAATCTATGTCGGTTGAGTTTTATTCAATGCCGGTTGGCGACACCCAGGGGAAGAGCCTTCTCTGTGGCGGGCCCTACCCTTTGGAACGACCTACCCTCTGAATTACGCACCATCTCAGACCTCTGCCTCTTCCGCCAGTGTCTTAAGACACACCTTTTCCATCAAGCCGGCCTAGCGTAACCTCCCGTTGTGACCGCTCTTAGATAGTTTTAATTTGGGGGATTTTTATACGATTTTAGCACAGGGTAGGGATTTAATAGCTTTTTAAATTTTGTATTTTGTTCTATTTGTTATGTTTTTAAATTTTCTGTGCGCCGCCCTGGGTCCTTTTTGGAGAAGGTGCGGGGTACAAATTTGAATAAAATCAATCAATAAATAAAATAAATCCCGCAGCATTTTAGCCCTGCCTCTTGAACTCCCTACCCTGAGCGTCTTCCAGCTTTCTCCGGTCTAAAAGTCGAAAACATTAATGGGCTGCTGAGTTAAAAATATACTTGGGGTGGGGGGGGGGGAAACCAGTGAACTGTAAGATGTTGCCATGTGCTCTGCTGGATTTTTGGCACCCAGTGCCAGCCGTGGGTGCAGTGCCAGGTAAGGCATTGGGTGAGCATCAACGCCGGTCAAAGAAACATTTTCCCTCTGCAGAGAATCAAAGGCAGGGGAAGATTGGCATCAGCAAAACTCCTGCAGCCAATGCTACAGGTGGTCCATTGGAAAGCGGGGCCGTCATTAAGTGAGTTTCGCTCCGTTTTACGATCTTTTTGGCCACCCTGGTTGAGTGAGGCACAGCAGTGGTTAAGCTGGTGGTTAAGTGAATCTGGTTCCCCCCCAGATTTGTGTTACTTTTGTGTAAAGTGTGCTAGTTGGTTTTTGAGCTCTCTGTGCGGTTCCCGCTTGTTGCCGGCGGCCGTTTTGTGTGAAGTCCGGCTGCTTTTACATTGTGTGTGAGCCAGTTGTGCCGCTTTTGTGTTACTTTTGTGTAAAGTGTGATAGTTGGTTTTTGAGCTCGCTGTGACGCTGCAAAGTTCCCCCTTGTGGCCGGGGGCCATTTTGTGTGAAGTCCAGCTGCTTTTACATTGTGGGTGGGTCAGTTGTGCAGCCACGCCCACCCGGTCACATGACCACCGAGCCACACCCATCCAGTCAGATGACTACCAGACCACGCCCATCCTGTCATACAACCACGAAGCCACGCCCACAAAAACCCGTAGTTTGCTCCTGGAAGCACCAAGCCGGAAGCACCAGCCTGAAGATGATGAATGAGACTTAATCGAAACGTCGTGAAGATACTTCCAATTCTACGCGGGAGAAAACCCGAACAAACAAAGACCTACATACAAACACGCGCGAAAACCTCAGAAAACATATATATATGGTTTTTTGGCCCGAAATGGATCCATCCTGGTCTCTTATTTATTAAATCAGCCCTTAAAAATCTAACACATATCTAAAAAATTTCACACAGCAGCAATCTCATTGGGTCTCTGTCTGGATGATCTCTGGGTTGAGTTGAAAGGCAGAGAAGGAAGACAGCTTGTCTCCTCCCTTAAATAGGGCCTCTTAACAGGAGCTGTGAAAATATTCTCTCATATATATATATCCCAAAGCTAACCAAGCTTAGCATGTGTGAATGCATCCGCCAGGATATAGATTAACTTTAACTGGGTTAAAATTAGCATGCGAAGGAAGGCTATCTCCGAATGAAGACTGTTCTTTGCCTGCAGCCAGATGAGGTTTCATATTTTGCTTTTTGACTTTTTTTTTTTTCTCTCCCTCCCTCATCGTGACCTGATTTAATTTAATTTAGTCCTTTTTTTTTTTTGGCTGGGTAACCTCGTGGGATCTGTGTTGGCCTGCAAGGAATATTGGCCCAAGGTCCATATTTCATGGAATAATAAAAGGGTGCAGCTGGAACGAAGAAGCTGACTCAGAGAATACACACAAACACACACACAAACACACACACAAACACACCATGGGTAGCTCTGTTTCTGGCTGCAATGCCCTCCTAATTATAACCACGCTGAAGCATACATCTCCTGAAAAAAGTAGATTTAATTTTGTAAATTAAAAAAGCTTTCTTTTCTTTCTTTCTTTCTTTCTTTCTTTCTTTTCTTTCTTTTCTTTCTTTCTTTCTTTCTTTCTTCCTTTTTTTCTCTTTTCTTTTCTTTCTTTCCTCCTTCCTTCTTTCTTTTTCTTTCTTTCTTTTCTTTCCTCCCCTTTCTTCCTTCTGCTTTCTTTTCTTCCTTCTTTTTTTCTTTCCTTTCTTTCTATCCTTTCTTTCTTTTCTTTCCTCTCCTTCCTTCCTTTCTTTTTTATTTCTTTCTTGTCTTTCCTCCACTTCCTTCCTTCTGCTTTCTTTTCTTCCTTCCTTCCTTTTTTCCTTTTCTTTCTTTTCCTTTCTTTCTTTTCTTTTGTCCTTCCTTCCTTCCTTTTTCTTTCTTTCTTTCTTTCTTCCCTCCTTACCTTCTGCTTTCTTTTCTTCCTTCCTTTTTCTTTCTTTTTTCCTTTCTTTTCTCTCCTCCCCCTCCTTCCTTTCTCTTTTCTTTCTTTTCCCCCCCTTTCTTTCTATTCCTTTCTTTCTTTTCTTTTCTTTCCTCTCCTTCCTCCCTTTTTTCCTTCCTTTTTCTTTTTCTTGTCTTTCCTCCCCTTCCTTCCTTCCTTCTGCTTTCTTTTCTTCCTTCCTTCCTTTTTCCCCTTTCTTTCCCTTTCTTTCTTTTCTTTTGTCCTTCCTTCCTTTTTCTTTCTTTCTTTCTTCCCTCTCTACCTTCTGCTTTCTTTTCTTCCTTCCTTTTTCCTTTCCTTTGTTTTTCCCTTTCTTTTCTCTCCTCCCTTTTCTTCCTTTCTCTTTTCTTTCTTTCCCCCCCTTTCTTTCTATTCCTTTCTTTCTTTTCTTTCCTCCCCTTCCTTTCTCTCTTTTCTTTCCTTCTTTCTTCTTTCCTTTTTCTTTTTCTCCCTCCCTCCCTCTCTCCTTCTTTCTTTCCTTCTTTCTTTCGTTTCTTTTCTTCACTTATATCTTTTGTTCTTTCCTCTCTTCTGTTTATTCTATTTATTTTTTGTTAGTTTTTGTGTTCGTTTTGTGAAGCTTTTCATAAAAGTTTTTTTTTTTTAAGTGGAGGACCACCTATACATACATAGACAACCAACCCTGGAAGTCTTTAAGAAGATGTTGGATAGCCATTTGTCTGAAATGGTATAAGGTTCCTGCCCACGCAGGGGGTTGGACTAGAAGACCTACAAGGTCCCTTCCACCTCTGCTATTGTATTGTATTGATTAGTTTTCATCCAGTCTTGACTTTTAGACCGGAGAGGAGAATAGAGAAGAGAAGAAAGAAGGGAAGAGAATAAAGAATAGAGAAGAGAAGAGAAGAGAAGAGAAGAGAAGAGAAGAGAAGAGAAGAGAAGAGAAGAGGACTGGAAGTCTTTAAGAAGATGTTGGATAGCCATTTGTCTGAAATGGTATAAGGTTCCTGCCCACGCAGGGGGTTGGACTAGAAGACCTACAAGGTCCCTTCCAACTCTGCTATTGTATTGTATTAACCATTGCAGGATCCCTACGGTTATGTGATCAGAATTCATGTGCTTGGCAACTGATCGCCATTTCCAATTTTCCCAAACGGATTCCCACAACCAAAATCAATGGAGAAAGCTAGTTTGCTTAATGACTGCTTAACGACTGCATTGGGGTTCATTCATTTAACATCTGCAGTTACTTACTTAAGTAGCACCCAAAATGGTTGTAAAAACAGGCATGACTTGCTTAACGTCCACTTTGCTTAACAGTGGTGATTCTGGCCCCAATTCTGGTTGTATGTCAAGGATTCTCTGAATCCGTGCTGAATTTTCCCTGAAAAATGTGATTGTAGCTGTTATTGGATTTAATCCAGCCAGCCTTAAGTCCCTAAAACTTTATTGTCAATGCACACAAAAATATACAGCTGGTCTTCCACTTACAACCACAACTGAGACCAAAAATGCATGTTGTTAAGTGAAACATTTGTTCAATCGTCATAAATGCGATCAGTTGTCAAGTCTCCGAATCCTATGACCATGGGGAGACTGCAACGGTCATAAGTGTAAAAAAACGGTCGTAAGTCACTATTTTCAGTGCCGTTGCCATTGGAACGGTCACTAAACAAACTGACGAGGACTACCTATCGATGCACACAAATATGCAGACCTCCCCCGGGGCAAATAACTGAATTATTCACCAGACGCGCGGAAGAATGCTGGTTTAATTAAGCATATAATTAAATGCGGTCATTGTTAAGGTTAGAGTTACCCAGTAGCCTCCAGGCTACTGATGCACAATAGTGGCGTCATTTTTTCCAAAGCTGGAAAAAAAATCAATGTTGTAACTTGTGACATTCTGGCTCAGCAGCCAGAAATCTCAGCTCTGGACTCTTTAATCGTTCCAGCCTTTTTTAAAACTCCAAAACCATGTTGGAATAGAATAGAATAAGGGAGTTGGAAGGGACCTTGGAGGTCTTCTAGTCCAACCCCCTGCTTAAGGCAGGAAACTCTACGCCCCTTCAGACAAAATGGTTATTCAATCTCTTCTTAAAAAACTTCCAGTGTTGGAGCATTCACAACTTCTGGAGGCAACGTTGTTCCACTGGTTAATTCTTCTACCCGCTCAGGAAATTTCTCTTCGTTCTAAACTGCTTCATTCTAAATTACTTAGTTGTTATCGGTTTAGTTAGGAAAGTTAAACCAAGAGAATAGAGATAATCCTCAATTTATAACCTTCATGTAGAGACCTTTCAAAGTTACAACTTTAGAAGGGATTTTTTTTGGTGGAATTACATCATTTCTTTCTCCCAACATTCAACCCTTTGGATGTAGCAAATCCGTTTACCCAGGGGTCTGCAAAGTTGGCTCTTTGAAGACTGGTGGACTTCAACTCCCAGAATTCCCCAGCCAGCATGCAGAGCCTTGGTCTAAGGCAGGGGTCCGCAAAGTTGGCTCTTTGAAGACTGGTGGGCTTCAACTCCCAGAATTCCCCAGCCAGCATGCAGAGCCTTGGTCTAAGGCAGGGGTCCGCAAAGTTGGCTCTTTGAAGACTGGTGGACTTCAACTCCCAGAATTCCCCAGCCAGCATGCAGAGCCTTGGTCTAAGGCAGGGGTCCGCAAAGTTGGCTCTTTTAAGACTGGTGGGCTTCAACTCCCAGAATTCCCCAGCCAGCATGCAGAGCCTTGGTCTAAGGCAGGGGTCTGCAAAGTTGGCTCTTTTAAGACTGGTGGGCTTCAACTCCCAGAATTCCCCAGCCAGCATGCAGAGCCTTGGTCTAAGGCAGGGGTCTGCAAAGTTGGCTCTTTGAAGACTGGTGGGCTTCAACTCCCAGAATTCTCCAGCCAGCATGCAGAGCCTTGGTCTAAGGCAGGGGTCTGCAAAGTTGGCTCTTTTAAGACTGGTGGGCTTCAACTCCCAGAATTCCCCAGCCAGCATGCAGAGCCTTGGTCTAAGGCAGGGGTCTGCAAAGTTGGCTCTTTTAAGACTGGTGGGCTTCAACTCCCAGAATTCCCCAGCCAGCATGCAGAGCCTTGGTCTAAGGCAGGGGTCCGCAAAGTTGGCTCTTTGAAGACTGGTGGGCTTCAACTCCCAGAATTCTCCAGCCAGCATGCAGAGCCTTGGTCTAAGGCAGGGGTCTGCAAAGTTGGCTCTTTTAAGACTGGTGGGCTTCAACTCCCAGAATTCCCCAGCCAGCATGCAGAGCCTTGGTCTAAGGCAGGGGTCTGCAAAGTTGGCTCTTTGAAGACTGGTGGGCTTCAACTCCCAGAATTCCCCAGCCAGCATGCAGAGCCTTGGTCTAAGGCAGGGGTCTGCAAAGTTGGCTCTTTGAAGACTGGTGGGCTTCAACTCCCAGAATTCCCCAGCCAGCATGCAGAGCCTTGGTCTAAGGCAGGGGTCTGCAAAGTTGGCTCTTTTAAGACTGGTGGGCTTCAACTCCCAGAATTCCCCAGCCAGCATGCAGAGCCTTGGTCTAAGGCAGGGGTCTGCAAAGTTGGCTCTTTTAAGACTGGTGGGCTTCAACTCCCAGAATTCTCCAGCCAGCATGCAGAGCCTTGGTCTAAGGCAGGGGTCCGCAAAGTTGGCTCTTTGAAGACTGGTGGGCTTCAACTCCCAGAATTCCCCAGCCAGCATGCAGAGCCTTGGTCTAAGGCAGGGGTCCGCAAAGTTGGCTCTTTTAAGACTGGTGGGCTTCAACTCCCAGAATTCCCCAGCCAGCATGCAGAGCCTTGGTCTAAGGCAGGGGTCTGCAAAGTTGGCTCTTTTAAGACTGGTGGGCTTCAACTCCCAGAATTCCCCAGCCAGCATGCAGAGCCTTGGTCTAAGGCAGGGGTCCGCAAAGTTGGCTCTTTTAAGACTGGTGGGCTTCAACTCCCAGAATTCCCCAGCCAGCATGCAGAGCCTTGGTCTAAGGCAGGGGTCTGCAAAGTTGGCTCTTTGAAGACTGGTGGGCTTCAACTCCCAGAATTCCCCAGCCAGCATGCAGAGCCTTGGTCTAAGGCAGGGGTCTGCAAAGTTGGCTCTTTGAAGACTGGTGGACTTCAACTCCCAGAATTCCCCAGCCAGCATGCAGAGCCTGGGTCTAAGGCAGGGGTCTGCAAAGTTGGCTCTTTGAAGACTGGTGGACTTCAACTCCCAGAATTCCCCAGCCAGCATGCAGAGCCTTGGTCTAAGGCAGGGGTCTGCAAAGTTGGCTCTTTGAAGACTGGTGGGCTTCAACTCCCAGAATTCCCCAGCCAGCATGCAGAGCCTTGGTCTAAGGCAGGGGTCCGCAAAGTTGGCTCTTTGAAGACTGGTGGACTTCAACTCCCAGAATTCCCCAGCCAGCATGCAGAGCCTTGGTCTAAGGCAGGGGTCCGCAAAGTTGGCTCTTTGAAGACTGGTGGACTTCAACTCCCAGAATTCCCCAGCCAGCATGCAGAGCCTTGGTCTAAGGCAGGGGTCCGCAAAGTTGGCTCTTTGAAGACTGGTGGGCTTCAACTCCCAGAATTCCCCAGCCAGCATGCAGAGCCTTGGTCTAAGGCAGGGGTCTGCAAAGTTGGCTCTTTGAAGACTGGTGGACTTCAACTCCCAGAATTCCCCAGCCAGCATGCAGAGCCTTGGTCTAAGGCAGGGGTCTGCAAAGTTGGTTCTTTTAAGACAGGTGGACTTCAACTCCCAGAATTCCCCAGCCAGCATGCAGAGCCTTGGTCTAAGGCAGGGGTCCGCAAAGTTGGCTCTTTTAAGACTGGTGGGCTTCAACTCCCAGAATTCCCCAGCCAGCATGCAGAGCCTTGGTCTAAGGCAGGGGTCCGCAAAGTTGGCTCTTTTAAGACAGGTGGACTTCAACTCCCAGAATTCCCCAGCCAGCATGCAGAGCCTTGGTCTAAGGCAGGGGTCCGCAAAGTTGGCTCTTTTAAGACAGGTGGACTTCAACTCCCAGAATTCCCCAGCCAGCATGCAGAGCCTTGGTCTAAGGCAGGGGTCCGCAAAGTTGGCTCTTTTAAGACTGGTGGGCTTCAACTCCCAGAATTCCCCAGCCAGCATGCAGAGCCTTGGTCTAAGGCAGGGGTCTGCAAAGTTGGCTCTTTGAAGACTGGTGGGCTTCAACTCCCAGAATTCCCCAGCCAGCATGCAGAGCCTTGGTCTAAGGCAGGGGTCTGCAAAGTTGGCTCTTTGAAGACTGGTGGACTTCAACTCCCAGAATTCCCCAGCCAGCATGCAGAGCCTGGGTCTAAGGCAGGGGTCTGCAAAGTTGGCTCTTTGAAGACTGGTGGACTTCAACTCCCAGAATTCCCCAGCCAGCATGCAGAGCCTTGGTCTAAGGCAGGGGTCTCCAAAGTTGGCTCTTTGAAGACTGGTGGGCTTCAACTCCCAGAATTCCCCAGCCAGCATGCAGAGCCTTGGTCTAAGGCAGGGGTCTGCAAAGTTGGCTCTTTTAAGACTGGTGGACTTCAACTCCCAGAATTCCCCAGCCAGCATGCAGAGCCTTGGTCTAAGGCAGGGGTCCGCAAAGTTGGCTCTTTGAAGACTGGTGGGCTTCAACTCCCAGAATTCCCCAGCCAGCATGCAGAGCCTTGGTCTAAGGCAGGGGTCCGCAAAGTTGGCTCTTTGAAGACTGGTGGGCTTCAACTCCCAGAATTCCCCAGCCAGCATGCAGAGCCTTGGTCTAAGGCAGGGGTCTGCAAAGTTGGCTCTTTGAAGACTGGTGGACTTCAACTCCCAGAATTCCCCAGCCAGCATGCAGAGCCTTGGTCTAAGGCAGGGGTCTGCAAAGTTGGCTCTTTTAAGACAGGTGGACTTCAACTCCCAGAATTCCCCAGCCAGCATGCAGAGCCTTGGTCTAAGGCAGGGGTCCGCAAAGTTGGCTCTTTTAAGACTGGTGGGCTTCAACTCCCAGAATTCCCCAGCCAGCATGCAGAGCCTTGGTCTAAGGCAGGGGTCCGCAAAGTTGGCTCTTTTAAGACAGGTGGACTTCAACTCCCAGAATTCCCCAGCCAGCATGCAGAGCCTTGGTCTAAGGCAGGGGTCCGCAAAGTTGGCTCTTTTAAGACAGGTGGACTTCAACTCCCAGAATTCCCCAGCCAGCATGCAGAGCCTTGGTCTAAGGCAGGGGTCCGCAAAGTTGGCTCTTTGAAGACTGGTGGGCTTCAACTCCCAGAATTCCCCAGCCAGCATGCAGAGCCTTGGTCTAAGGCAGGGGTCCGCAAAGTTGGCTCTTTGAAGACTGGTGGGCTTCAACTCCCAGAATTCCCCAGCCAGCATGCAGAGCCTTGGTCTAAGGCAGGGGTCCGCAAAGTTGGCTCTTTGAAGACTGGTGGACTTCAACTCCCAGAATTCCCCAGCCAGCATGCAGAGCCTTGGTCTAAGGCAGGGGTCTGCAAAGTTGGCTCTTTGAAGACTGGTGGACTTCAACTCCCAGAATTCCCAGGCCAGCATGCAGAGCCTTGGTCTAAGGCAGGGGTGTGCAAAGTTGGCTCTTTTAAGACAGGTGGACTTCAACTCCCAGAATTCCCCAGCCAGCATGCAGAGCCTTGGTCTAAGGCAGGGGTCCGCAAAGTTGGCTCTTTTAAGACAGGTGGACTTCAACTCCCAGAATTCCCCAGCCAGCATGCAGAGCCTTGGTCTAAGGCAGGGGTCCGCAAAGTTGGCTCTTTTAAGACTGGTGGGCTTCAACTCCCAGAATTCCCCAGCCAGCATGCAGAGCCTTGGTCTAAGGCAGGGGTCCGCAAAGTTGGCTCTTTGAAGACTGGTGGGCTTCAACTCCCAGAATTCCCCAGCCAGCATGCAGAGCCTTGGTCTAAGGCAGGGGTCCGCAAAGTTGGCTCTTTGAAGACTGGTGGGCTTCAACTCCCAGAATTCCCCAGCCAGCATGCAGAGCCTTGGTCTAAGGCAGGGGTCCGCAAAGTTGGCTCTTTGAAGACTGGTGGACTTCAACTCCCAGAATTCCCCAGCCAGCATGCAGAGCCTTGGTCTAAGGCAGGGGTCTGCAAAGTTGGCTCTTTGAAGACTGGTGGACTTCAACTCCCAGAATTCCCAGGCCAGCATGCAGAGCCTTGGTCTAAGGCAGGGGTGTGCAAAGTTGGCTCTTTTAAGACAGGTGGACTTCAACTCCCAGAATTCCCCAGCCAGCATGCAGAGCCTTGGTCTAAGGCAGGGGTCCGCAAAGTTGGCTCTTTTAAGACTGGTGGGCTTCAACTCCCAGAATTCCCCAGCCAGCATGCAGAGCCTTGGTCTAAGGCAGGGGTCCGCAAAGTTGGCTCTTTTAAGACAGGTGGACTTCAACTCCCAGAATTCCCCAGCCAGCATGCAGAGCCTTGGTCTAAGGCAGGGGTCCGCAAAGTTGGCTCTTTTAAGACAGGTGGACTTCAACTCCCAGAATTCCCCAGCCAGCATGCAGAGCCTTGGTCTAAGGCAGGGGTCCGCAAAGTTGGCTCTTTTAAGACTGGTGGGCTTCAACTCCCAGAATTCCCCAGCCAGCATGCAGAGCCTTGGTCTAAGGCAGGGGTCTGCAAAGTTGGCTCTTTTAAGACAGGTGGACTTCAACTCCCAGAATTCCCCAGCCAGCATGCAGAGCCTTGGTCTAAGGCAGGGGTCTGCAAAGTTGGCTCTTTTAAGACAGGTGGACTTCAACTCCCAGAATTCCCCAGCCAGCATGCAGAGCCTTGGTCTAAGGCAGGGGTCCGCAAAGTTGGCTCTTTGAAGACTGGTGGGCTTCAACTCCCAGAATTCCCCAGCCAGCATGCAGAGCCTTGGTCTAAGGCAGGGGTCTGCAAAGTTGGCTCTTTGAAGACTGGTGGACTTCAACTCCCAGAATTCCCCAGCCAGCATGCAGAGCCTTGGTCTAAGGCAGGGGTCTGCAAAGTTGGCTCTTTTAAGACAGGTGGACTTCAACTCCCAGAATTCCCCAGCCAGCATGCAGAGCCTTGGTCTAAGGCAGGGGTCCGCAAAGTTGGCTCTTTTAAGACTGGTGGGCTTCAACTCCCAGAATTCCCCAGCCAGCATGCAGAGCCTTGGTCTAAGGCAGGGGTCCGCAAAGTTGGCTCTTTTAAGACTGGTGGGCTTCAACTCCCAGAATTCCCCAGCCAGCATGCAGAGCCTTGGTCTAAGGCAGGGGTCCGCAAAGTTGGCTCTTTGAAGACTGGTGGGCTTCAACTCCCAGAATTCCCCAGCCAGCCAGGAGTTGAAGTCCACCAGTCTTAAAAGAGCCAACTTTGCAGACCCCTGCCTTAGACCAAGGCTCTGCATGCTGGCTGGGGAATTCTGGGAGTTGAAGCCCACCAGTCTTCAAAGAGCCAACTTTGCAGACCCCTGCATTAACCAATTCACTATTTTATCAACTTCCACATAAAGTTTATACAGGGAAGTCTTCCACTTATGACTGGAATCGAGCCCGAAATGTCCGCTGTTAACGTTGGCTCAGTATGTAGTCCAACCCCCTGCCTAGGCAGGAAGCCCTATACCGTTTCAGACAAATGGCTATCCAACATCTTCTTAAAGACTTCCAGTCCTCTTCTCTTCTCTTCTCTTCTCTTCTCTTCTCTTCTCTTCTCTTCTCTTCTCTTCTCTTCTCTTCTCTTCTCTTCTCTTCTCTTCTCTTCTCTTCTCTTCTCTTCCCTTCCCTTCCCTTCCCTTCCCTTCCCTTCCCTTCTCCCTTCTCTTCTATTCCCATCTTCTCTCAACACAATAAAATAGCAGAGTTGGTAGGGACCTTGGAGGTCATCTAGTCCAACCCCCTGCCTAGGCAGGAAGCCCTATACCATTTCAGACAAATGGCTATCCAACATCTTCTTGAAGACTTGTAGTGTTGGGGCATTCACAACTTCTGGAGGCAAGGAGTTCCACTGGTTAATTGTTCTAACTGTCAGGAAGTTTCTCCCCAGTTCTAAGTTGTTTTTCTCCTTGATTAGTTTCCACCCATTGCTTCTTGTCCTGCCTTCAGATGCTTTGGAGAATAGCTTGACTCCCTCTTCTTTGGGGCAACCCCTGAGATATTGGAAGATGCTATCATGTCTCCCCTGGTCCTTCTTTTCATTAAACTAGACACACCCAGTTCCTGCAACCGTTCTTCATATGTCTTAGTCTCCAGTCCCCTAATCCTCTTTGTTGCTCTTCTCTGCACTCTTTCTAGAGTCTCCACATCTTTTCCTCATCGTGGCGACTAAAACTGGATGCAGATATTCCAAGTGTGGCCTTCCCAAGGCCTTATAAAGTGGTATTAACCCTTCACGGGATCTTGATTCTCTCCCTCTGTTGATGCAGCCTAGAACTGGATTGGCTTTTTTTTAATTTATTTTTTATTTTATTTGATTTATATCCCTCCCTTCTCCAAAAGGACCCAGGGCGGCGCACAGGAATTTGCGAGGAGTTCGACTTTGTTACTACCGAGGATATGGACAGGTTGCGGGGGAACCTTAGAGCCACCACATGTTTATTGGACCCGTGCTCCTCCTGGCTTGTACTGGCATCCTGGGAGGTGACACGAGGCTGGCTCCAGGGTATTGTGAATTCATCTCTGAGTGAGGGGTCCTTGCCTACCGTCTTGAAAGAGGCGGTGGTGAGGCCCCTCCTCAAGAAGCCATCCCTGGACCCAGCTTTATTAGAGAACTATCGTCCCGTCTCCAACCTTCACTTCTTAGTGAAGGTTGTCGAGCTTGCGGTGGCCCAACAGTTTCCCCGACATCTGGAGGAAGTTGATTATCTAGACCCGCGCCAGTCCGGCTTCCGGCCCGGTCACAGCACTGAGACGGCATTGGTCGCGTTGGTGGATGATCTCTGGAGGGCACGGGATAGAGGTTGTTCCTCTATCCTTGTCCTATTAGATCTCTCAGCGGCTTTTGATACCATCGACCATGGTATCTTATTGCACCGATTGGGGGGGTTGGGGCTGAGAGGCACCGTTTTACGGTGGTTCTCGTCCTACCTCTCTGGTCGGTCGCAATGGGTGTTGGCAGGAGGGCAGAGGTCGTCCCCGAGGCCCCTCACATGTGGGGTGCCGCAGGGGTCGGTCCTCTCGCCACTCCTGTTCAACACCTATATGAAGCCGCTGGGTGAGATCATCCGTGGTTTTGGGGTGGAATACCATCTGTACGCTGATGACACTCAGTTGTACATATCCACCCCAAACCACCCCAACGATGCCGTCGAGGTGCTGTCCCGGTGTCTGGAGGCCGTACGGATCTGGATGGGTAGTAACAAACTCAAGCTCAACCCGTCCAAGACCGAGTGGCTGTGGTTTCCGGCACCCCGGTTCAGCCAGATAAGTCCAACACTGGCCATTGGGGGCGAACAACTGGCCCCTGTGGAGAGGGCGCGCAACTTGGGCGTCCTCCTGGATTCCCGGCTGTCCATGGAGGACCATGTGGCGGCCGTGGCCAGGGGGGCATTCTATCAGATACGCCTGATACGCCAGTTACGCCCCTTACTGGACCGGGGAGACCTTCGCACAGTTACTCAAGCGCTTGTGATGTCCCGGCTGGACTACTGTAACGCTCTCTACATGGGGCTTCCCTTGAGGTGCACTCGAAGGCTACAGTTAGTACAGAATGCGGCCGCGCGGGTGATTATGGGTGCCTCAAGGCAAACCCACGTAACACCTCTCCTGCGCGAGCTGCACTGGCTGCCTGTGGCCTTTCGAGTGCGCTTCAAGGTATTGACGACCATCTTTAAATCGCTCCATGGCTCGGGGTCTAGCTATATACGAGACCGCCTCCTGCCCCATACATCCCTTCGTCCGATCCGCTCCCACAGAGAGGGCCTTCTCCGGGTGCCGTCGGCGGGGCAATGCCGGTTGGCGACACCCAGGGGAAGGGCCTTCTCTGTGGCGGGCCCGGCCCTCTGGAACGACCTACCCCCCGACCTTCGTACTATCTCGGACCTCCGCCTCTTCCGCCAACGTCTTAAGACGTATTTATTCCAACAAGCTGGCCTAGGATAGCCCCCCGTTTCTGACTTTTTAAGAAAATTTATAATTTGGTAATGGGTTTTAATATTGGGGTTTTTGCACGGGTCTGTTAATTTAATACATTTTAAGTGATATTTATTGTATTTTGTGTCTTTTAAATAATGCCTGTGCGCATTTAAATAAAATTTAAAATAAATATACAAAATACAAAATTTAAAAAGCTATTAAATATTTCCGTGCTGCCCACGGCTGGCTCCTATTTCAATGGTTGTCTACTAGGACTCCAAGATCCCTCTCACAGTTAGTGTTTGAATTTTGATCACGGATGCTGCAACTGTCATGTAAAAACCGGTCCTAAGTCACTTTTGTGTGTGGTTTTTGTGAGTCAGTGTGTTACCGGGGAGACAGACTATAAACTTTGGGTCGGGCGTGCCACCGATTGTGCAAGGGGTGAGGTCAAAAGGCTGGGCTTGATTGTGGTAATTGGGGCTGACGAATGCTGTGTGGCGGAAATGTAGTTTTCTGGAGTCAGCTTATCAACCGTGTCTCGGCTGGCCGATCCGGCAGAGGCGTCTTCACAACCATGGCGTTGCTTAGGTTCGCTGCAAACCACGCTACGCAACAAAACATCACATGCCCCACTAGGGGAATGAAGCTGCCTTCAACCCTGTGCAACCCTTGGACTCTGCTCCCCTTATGTTCTTTTATTATTTAATTGCATTTTGTTGCATGGGTTTGCTTTGGATTGGATTCATTTTTTTTGTGTTGTGTGGTGTGGTCTTGAGTTGAGTTGGTTGGCTTGGTTTGCATTGTTGTATTGTATTGTATTATATTGTATTCATGTATATCTCAGAGGGTGCCACAAAGAAGAGGGAGTCAAACTATTCTCCAAGGCACCTGAGGGCAGGACAAGAAGCAATGGGTGGAAACTAATCAAGGAGAGAAGCAACTTAGAACTGAGGAGAAATTTCCTGACAGTTAGAACAATTAACCTCTGGAACAGCTTGCCTCCAGAAGTTGTGAATGCCCCAACCCTGGAAGTCTTTAAGAAGATGTTAGATAGCCATTTGTCTGAAATGGTATAAGGTTCCTGCCCACGCAAGGGGTTGGACTAGAAGACCTACAGGGGTGTCCAAACTTTTTTCAAAGAGGGCCAGATTGGATGAAGTGAACATGGTGGAGGGCCGAACATTTTTCCGAACATTCTTTGAACCATTACAATTAAATGCAAATAAATTATTTTATGCCAAATTAATTGCAAATGACATACTTTTCATTTCATAACATTAAGATCGACTGACAGCTGAGTTTTCACAATGTATTGAATATAATTTTTTAAAATTCTAATGTGAAGGGTGAAACTGAGATCTGGACTGCAGCAAATAGGCTAGGTCAGGTACAAAGGCAGTGGTTTTGATGCGCAAAATGTCACGCAGATGAGAGTCACTTAGTCTTGTCCTCACACCAGTGGCGTAGCGTGGGTTGTCAGCACCCGGGGCAAGGCAAGTAATTTGCGCCCCCTAACCCGTGGATTTTAGCACTCGGGGGAGGCAGCTCTTCTTGTGGTGTCGAGCCCACCCACCTCCCGCGAGGATCCGGCTGGCAGCCGCTGCCCAAAGGGCTCGGCCATCCGGGTCCGACACTCGTTGCCTCGCCTTGGGGAGAAGCGGGCGCCCTTTGCATGGTGCGGGCCTGGGACACCCGACGCTCCTTTCTACGGAGGGTGACGGCCCGAAAGCCGGGGCAAGAGAGTCTTCCCGGGCCGCCGCGGGGCCCAGGTCGCCGCTCCTCTGGCTGGCTCGGAACGGAGGAGTCTTCCAGGGTCTCCGCACGGCCGTTGCTTCGAAAGACCTGCGCCTTTAAGTCTCGCCTGGCCCCCTCGGGTGGCGCTGGTGGGTGCGAGGAGCCGGCGCTGGCCTCAGCCGGGGGATGGCCAGGGAGGGTTTGGCCCCTACTGGCCGCTGTTCGCTCCCCGACTCTCGCCGGCCCAGGAGCGCCCAGGCGCCGCCGCCGCCAACTCCAGAGACCCGCGGAGGAGAGCTTCCGAGTCGGGTCTCTGGAGCGCGCCCCCTCCAGTTGTTGCGCCCGGTGCGGCCGGCACCCCCTGCACCCCCCACGCTACGCCTCTGCCTCACACGGTTCTTGTTAAAGTTCATAGCAGAGAATGTCTTCTCACACAAATATGTTGAGCCAAACAAGCTCAGCATTTTCTTAGCCAATGTCCGAATCTCTTGAAACCTGCCCTTATCCAGTTGGCGGTAAAAGTTCACAAGTTGGTGACGACTGCGTAACTCGCTGTCACAATGCAGCTTAATGAGCTCAAGCTGCAGCTGACCTGGAGCATCATCGGGGTCAACAGAGCACGGAGAGGAGAAAAGCCTGATCTCATTTTCGATAGCTGCAAAATCTTGAAAGCGCCGTTTAAACTCTCCAGCCAGAGATGCGATGTCTGCTGCATACCTGCTCATTTGCGCACTGATATTGTCCTGTGAAAAACTGTTCATTACTTCCTGCAATGCTGAAAAATGTATGGTGTTGGGCTGTGTTTGTGACAAATGCCTTTGGAAAAGTTGCAGCTTTGTTTCAAAGGCCTTGAGGTGTGAATAAAGCTGGTTCACCACTGCATCTTTTCCCTGAAGACTCGTGTGTCTAGGCTGCATAAACAGAGGGACAGAATCTAGATCACGTGAAGTGTTAATGCCACTGTATGGTGCCTTGGTAAGGCCACACTTGGAATACTGCATACAGTTTTGGTCGCCACGATGTAGAAAAGACGTGGAGACTCTGGAAAGAGTGCAGAGAAGAGCAACCAAGATGATTAGGGAATTGGAGACTAAAACATATGAAGAACAGTTGCAGGAACTGGGTATGTCTAGTTTGATGAAGAGAAGGACCAGGGGAGACATGATAGCAGTGTCCCGATATCTCAGAGGGTGCCACAAAGAAGAGGGAGTCAAACTATTCTCCAAGGCACCTGGGGGCAGGACAAGAAGCAATGGGTGGAAACTAATCAAGGAGAGAAGCAACTTAGAACTAAGGAGAAATTTCCTGACAGTGAGAACAATTAACCTCTGGAACAGAAGTTGCCTCCAGAAGTTGTGAATGCCCCAACCCTGGAAGTCTTTAAGAAGATGTTAGATAGCCATTTGTCTGAAATGGTATAAGGTTCCTGCCCACGCAGGGGGTTGGACTAGAAGACCTCCAAGGTCCCTTCCAACTCTGCTATTGTATTGTATTGTATTGTGTTTAGTACGTTCAGATGCTTCCTCCCGGCTCTTTCCCCCTTCGCACCTTTCTCTTGCTCACCCCATCCCACCTCCGAGCGTTTCGTCGTTTCTTCTTCCCTCATCCGCTCTGCAATTCCTCAGTGGGCGTTCTGTGTAAATGTGGCCGTGGGAGGGCCACATTTACCCAGAGCAGGAAGGGCTGTTGGAGGGCCGTATTAAACCGACCCCCGGGCCGCAAATGGCCCGCGGGCCGGACTTTGGACATGTCTGGCCTACAAGGTCCCTTCCAACTCTGCTATTGTATTATTGTGTTGTGTTGTGTTGTGTTGGTTTGGTTTGGTTTGGTTTGCATTGCAGTTTTGTGTGGTGTTGTGTTGTGTTGTGTTGGATCGGTTTGGTTTGGTTCGGTTTGCATTGCATTTTTTGTATTGTATTGTATTGCGCTGTTGCGTTGGTTTGGTTTGGTTTAGTTTGCATTGCGTTTTTTGTGTTGTGTTGTATTGGTTTGTATTGATTTGGTTTGGGTTTGCATTTTTGTGTTGTGTTGTATTGGTTTGGTTTGCATTGCATGGCATTTTTTATATTGTGTTGTGTTGTGTTGGTTTCGTTTGGATTGGTTTGCATTGCATTTTTGTGTTGTGTTGTGTTCTATTGTTATTGTATCTATATTTGTATTGCGTCAAGGAATTGCGCAGAAAGTGAAACAAACTTGTCGTTTTATGTAAATAAATATATTTAACATTTATATTTAGAGCAAACAAGATAGCCAGGAACACAGGAGCATCATGAGGTGAATCACACAACAGCATACACAGCATACACACACACACAAACACACACACATACAAACACACACTAACTCACAAGAGAAAAAGGCGGGGGGAAAGGAAACTCACAGCGCAAATTGCCTCATGCAGGAGCCGCCACTCACCCATCAATCAACTACAACTGTGTGTCTTGGCCCATTGTGTATTTTGCTATTCCAGCTACTAAGTTCAATATCTTAACACATTGGATTGTACTATATTGATATCCCACCTTTATTCTTTTTATAAATAACTCAAAGCAGCAAACATACCTAATAAGCATTCCCTTGTCCTACTTTCTCCACAACAACCCTGTGAGGTGGGTTGGGCTGAGAAAGAGAGACTGGCCCAAAGTCACCCAGCTGGCTTTTGTGCCTAAGGCGGGACTAGAACTCTCCGTCTCCTGGTGATTGGTCCAAAGTCACTCAGCCGTCTTTCATGCCTAAGGCAGGACTAGAACTCACCGTCTCCTGGTGATTGGCCCAAAGCCATCCAATGGGCTTTCATGCCTAAGGCAGGACTAGAACTCTCCGTCTCCTGGTGATTGGCCCAAAGTCACCCAGCTGGCTTTCATGCCTAAGGCAGGACTAGAACTCACCGTCTCCTGGTGATTGGCCCAATTTCACTCAGCTGGCTTTCATGCCTAAGGCAGGACTAGAACTCACCGTCTCCTGGTGATTGGCCCAAAGTCACTCAGCTGGCTTTCATGCCTAAGGCAGGACTAGAACTCACCGTCTCCTGGTGATTGGCCCAAAGTCACTCAGCTGGCTTTCATGCCTAAGGCAGGACTAGAACTCACCGTCTCCTGGTGATTGGCCCAAAGTCACTCAGCTGGCTTTCATGCCTAAGGCAGGACTAGAACTCACCGTCTCCTGGTGATTGGCCCAAAGTCACCCAGCTGGCTTTCATGCCTAAGGCGGGACTAGAACTCTCCGTCTCCTGGTGATTGGCCCAAAGTCACCCAGCCGTCTTTCATGCCTAAGGCAGGACTAGAACTCACCGTCTCCTGGTGATTGGCCCAAAGTCACCCAGCTGGCTTTCATGCCTAAGGCGGGACTAGAACTCTCCGTCACCTGGTGATTGGCCCAAAGTCACCCAGCCGTCTTTCATGCCTAAGGCAGGACTAGAACTCACCGTCTCCTGGTGATTGGCCCAAAGTCACCCAGCCGTCTTTCATGCCTAAGGCAGGACTAGAACTCACCATCTCCTAGTTTCTAGTCCGGTATCTTCACCACCAAACTTTCACCATCTCTTGTGACACTGAGGCATGGCTGCCGAACTATAATTTATTGAATAACCCCAATTGTTTGAAGTTCTGCATCTTGGGTTCATACAAGGGATGAAGCTGAAATCAAATTATAAACAGGCTTGGCATGGTTTTTTTTTTATCTTTAGGTTTTTTCCCCCAAATTTCATTAAGTTAAAAATATAGAAAATAATTAAAAAAAAAACAAAATAAGAAAAAAAGGGAGAGAAAAGCAATCAAGAAAGAAAAATGACTTCTGATATTCTTTGGTGTCGTAGATTCCAAATCCAACCATCTCTTGCTTTGCCTTTCCATCATTACAAAATCATTCTAATCCCGAGCACCTAAAATCAAAGTTTCATTTTTATTTGTTTTTTGCCCTAAAAGTTCTGAAGCAGATCTCAAGTGGGAAAAAAAAATGAGATTTATTTTTTATTCTCTAATGAAAACAGACAATTTCGCCATCACCTTGGCCATCCATTCTTCCAGTGTGAAAATTAGCCTATTGTTCCATCTTCGTACACTTAAGGTCTTCACTGTTGTTCAAGTTCTTCAATACAATACAATACAATAGCAGAGTTGGAAGGGACCTTGGAGGTCATCTAGTCCAACTCTCTGCCTAGGCAGGAAGCCCTATACCATTTCAGACAAATGGCTATCCAATATCTTCTTAAAGACTTCCTCTCCTCTCCTCTCTCCTCTTCTCCTCTCCTCTATTCTTTATTCTCTTCCCTTCTTTCTTCTCTCCTCTCTTCTCCCCTCTTCTCTTCCCTTCTCTTCTCCCTTCTCTTCTATTCCCATCTTCTCTCGACACAATACAATAGCAGAGTTGGAAGGGATCTTGGAGGTCATCTAGTCCAACTCTCTGCCTAGGCAGGAAGCCCTATAACCAGGGGTCTGCAAAGTCGGCTCTTTTAAGACTGGTGGACTTCAACTCCCAGAATTCCCCAGCCAGCCTGACTGGCTGGGGAATTCTGGGAGTTGAAGTCCACCAGTCTTAAAAGAGCCGACTTTGCAGACCCCTGCCCTATACCATTTCAGACAAATGGCTATCCAATATCTTCTTAAAGACTTCCTCTCCTCTCCTCTCCTCTCCTCTCCCCTCTTCTCTTCTCTTCTCCTCTATTCTTTATTCTCTTCCATTCTTTCTTCTCTCCTCTCTTCTCCCCTCTTCTCTTCCCTTCTCTTCTCCCTTCTCTTCGATTCCCATCTTCTCTCGACACAATACAATAGCAGAGTTGGAAGGGATCTTGGAGGTCATCTAGTCCAACTCCCTGCCTAGGCAGGAAGCCCTATACCAGGGGTCTGCAAAGTCGGCTCTTTTAAGACTGGTGGACTTCAACTCCCAGAGTTCCCCAGCCAGCATAGCATAGCTGGCTGGGGAATTCTGGGAGTTGAAGTCCACCAGTCTTAAAAGAGCCGACTTTGCAGAACCCTGCCCTATACCATTTCAGACAAATGGCTATCCAACATCTTCTTGAAGACTTGCAGTATTGGGGCATTCACAACTTCTGGAGGCAACTTCTGTTCCACTGATTAATTGTTCTAACTGTCGGGAAATTCCTCCTCAGTTCTAAGTTGCTTCTCTCCTTGATTAGTTTCCACCCATTGCTTCTTGTTCTGCCCTCAGGTGCTTTGGATAATAGTTTGACTCCCTCTTCTGTGGGGCAACCCCTGAGATATTGGAAGGCTGCTATCCTGTCTCCCCTGGTCCTTCTTTTCATTAAACTAGACATCCCCAGTTCCTGCAACCGTTCCTCATATGTTTGAGCCTCCAGTCCCCTCTTCATCTTAAGAGGAGGAGGCAGGTTTGTGTGAACCTCACTTTAACTAAAGCCACTGAACTGCGTGTTTTGAAATCTCGCAACTGCATTCAAACCGGATTCCCACATTTGAGATTCATCTTAAACTGGCTAATCCCCAAATTTAGTTATCTAAAACACAATTGCTATGCTCAGATAAGAGATATGCTCAGATAATCAACCTTTTAAGGCTTAAGGTGATTATCGGGTTCACACCACATGCAGTGACTTCTCCTCTTACACAATGCGATGGGATTATGTGTTGCTAATCCTGCTTTTAGTCTAGTATGTTACAATAATACAATAGCAGAGTTGGAAGGGACCTTGGAGGTCATCTAGTCCAACCCCCTGCCTAGGCAGGAAGCCTTATACCGTTTCAGACAAATGGCTATCCAACATCCTCTTAAAGACTTCCAGTCCTCTCCTCTTCTCTATTCTTTATTCTCTTCCCTTCTTTCTTCTCTTCTCTATTCTCCCCTCTTCTCTTCTCCCTTCTCTTCTCTTCTCTTCTCTATTCTCATCTTCCCTCAACACAGTACAATAGTAGAGTTGGAAGGGACCTTGGAGGTCTTCTAGTCCAACCCCCTGCCTAGGCAGGAAGCCCTATACCGTTTCAGACAAATGGCTATCCAACATCTTCTTAAAGGCTTCCAATCCTCTTCTCTTCTTTTCTCTATTCTTTCTTCTCTTCCCTTCTTTCTTCTCTTCTCTATTCTCCCCTCTTCTGTTCTCCCTTTTCTTCTCTTCTCTTCTCTATTCTCATCTTCCCTCAACACAATACAATAGCAGAGTTGTAAGGGACCTTGGAGGTCATCTAGTCCAACCCCGTCTAGGCAGGAAGCCCTATACCGTTTCAGACAAATGGCTATCCAACATCTTAATACAATAGCAGAGTTGGAAGGGACCTTGTAGGTCTTCTAGTCCAACCCCCTGCGTGGGCAGGAACCTTATACCATTTCAGACAAATGGCTATCTAACATCTTTTTAAAGACTTCCAGGGTTGGGGCATTCACAACTGCTGGAGGCAAGCTGTTCCAGAGGTTAATTGTTCTGACTGTCAGGAAATTTCTCCTTAGTTCTAAGTTGCTTCTCTCCTTGATTAGTTTCCCCCCATTGCTTCTTGTCCTGCCCCCAGGTGCCTTGGAGAATAGTTTGACTTCTTTGTGGCACCCTCTGAGATATCGGAACACTGCTATCATGTCTCCCCTGGTCCTTCTCTTCATTAAACTAGACATACCCAGTTCCTGCAACCATTCTTCTGTTGTGTGAAACCAAAACTTTTCCGGAGTTGTGGGGTAGAGAGAAGGAGTGGAGACAGAGGAGTAAACATCTCCTCCTTTGGCAACACTTCGGAGTACAAGGGTTGGTGGACAAGATTGGTGTACTTCAACTCCCAGAATTCCCCAGGCAGTCATGTTGGCTGGGGAATTCTGGGAATTGAAGTCCACCAATCTATGCTCACCAATCAATGCCCAGAATTCCCTAGCCGGCCATGTTGGCTGAGGAATTCTGGGCACTGAAGTCCAATATCTTAAATCATGCTCCGCTTCAGGAACACTTGTAAGTAGGTAGTCCTCAACTTATAACACTTCATTTAGTGACCGTTCGAAGTTACAGCAGCACTGAAAAAGGCGACTTAGGACCGTTTTTCACACTTAACGACCGTCGTAGCAGCCACCCCGTGATCATGTGATCACAATTCAGACCCTTGGCAACTGACTCGTATTTATGACGGTCGCAGTGTCCCGGGGGTCAAGCGTTCCGCGTTTGTGACGTTCTGAGAAGCGACGTCAACGGGGGAAGCCAGATTCCTTACTAACTTAGCAATTGCGGTGAGTCACTTCAGAACTGTGTCAAGAATGGTCGTAAAATGGGGCACGGCTCACTTAACAACTGTCTCACTAAGCCACAGAAATTTTGGGCTCAATTGTGGTCGTAAGTCGAGGATTAGCTGCCCTGTGGAGTGTGGCCAAAGAAGGAAATATTTACTCATCGGTCTCCTTACGATTGTAAGGCAAGGACTACCTATATATTACATATAGTACGGAGGTCCCTGGTTTCAGGAATGTTGTCTTACGCTATATAAATGATTTCTATGCTTCGCTCTCTTAGAAGTTTCTTCCAAAAATTTCTTTTTTAAATTTTATTTTAATGCAAACAATCCACCTTCCATTAAACAGTGCATCGCCTGGGTATAAATATCTTGTGCAATAACAATTAGCATTTACAATCCCATTCATGATTTAATCTGCTCCTGATTTATATATGAGATACATAACATATTTGATACCGTAACAATCCTCTTCGTAACTTATTTAATTCCATTAATATATATATTTTTTATATTTTGCTAATCTACTTTCATTTCTAACGTTCGTATTTGTTCTTTAATCGTCGGTGGAATAGTTCTCATTTTGATATAATATTCAGTCTGCTCCTTCTCTTGAATTGCCAGTGTGAACCTTATTCGTTTCCGCACCTTCTCATATTTTCCGAGCCACGATCCCATCCGTGGGAATCTCTTCATTTTTCCAGGGTTGTGCAAAATACAATCCTAGCTGTTATCGCGACGGGAAATCAGGTATAATTTTTCCTTTCGCCACGTTTCCTGGTTAAAATCCCCAGCCAAAATATATTTCTTTCAGAATTTATCTCTCTCTTTCATTGCAAGCGTTAACTTGCAACTTGCCCATCCGGCAGGGTTGGTGCCGGGAACCTAGCAATCCCAGGAGCAAGAGTGCACTCTGCACATGCTCAAGGGCCGAGCCCACCCTGCCCCATTCTGTCAGCCGCTCTGCACATGCTCGGAGATCTGAGTCTGGCAAGCCAGAAAACAGAGGGCACTCTGCATATGCTCTGGGCCTTGTCCATCCTGCCCCATTCTGTAAGCCTGCCAAGCCAAGAGAAGTAGAGTGCACTCTGCACATGCTCGGATCTGAGCCCATCCTGTCAGGTGCTGGAATCTAGGAATCCCTGGAGCAAGAGTGCACTCTGCACATGCTCGGATCTGAGCCCATCCTGTCAGGTGCTGGAATCTAGGAATCCCAGGAGCAAGAGTGCACTCTGCACATGCTCGGATCTGAGCCCATCCTGTCAGGTGCTGGAATCTAGGAATCCCAGGAGCAAGAGTGCACTCTGCACATGCTCGGATCTGAGCCCATCCTGTCAGGTGCTGGAATCTAGGAATCCCAGGAGCAAGAGTGCACTCTGCACATGCTCGGATCTGAGCCCATCCTGTCAGGTGCTGGAATCTAGGAATCCCAGGAGCAAGAGTGCACTCTGCACATGCTCGGATCTGAGCCCATCCTGTCAGGTGCTGGAATCTAGGAATCCCTGGAGCAAGAGTGCACTCTGCACATGCTCGGATCTGAGCCCATCCTGTCAGGTGCTGGAATCTAGGAATCCCAGGAGCAAGAGTGCACTCTGCACATGCTCGGATCTGAGCCCATCCTGTCAGGTGCTGGAATCTAGGAATCCCAGGAGCAAGAGTGCACTCTGCACATGCTCGGATCTGAGCCCATCCTGTCAGGTGCTGGAATCTAGGAATCCCAGGAGCAAGAGTGCACTCTGCACATGCTCGGATCTGAGCCCATCCTGTCAGGTGCTGGAATCTAGGAATCCCAGGAGCAAGAGTGCACTCTGCACATGCTCGGATCTGAGCCCATCCTGTCAGGTGCTGGAATCTAGGAATCCCTGGAGCAAGAGTGCACTCTGCACATGCTCGGATCTGAGCCCATCCTGTCAGGTGCTGGAATCTAGGAATCCCAGGAGCAAGAGTGCACTCTGCACATGCTCGGATCTGAGCCCATCCTGTCAGGTGCTGGAATCTAGGAATCCCAGGAGCAAGAGTGCACTCTGCACATGCTCGGATCTGAGCCCATCCTGTCAGGTGCTGGAATCTAGGAATCCCAGGAGCAAGAGTGCACTCTGCACATGCTCGGATCTGAGCCCATCCTGTCAGGTGCTGGAATCTAGGAATCCCAGGAGCAAGAGTGCACTCTGCACATGCTCGGATCTGAGCCCATCCTGTCAGGTGCTGGAATCTAGGAATCCCTGGAGCAAGAGTGCACTCTGCACATGCTCGGATCTGAGCCCATCCTGTCAGGTGCTGGAATCTAGGAATCCCAGGAGCAAGAGTGCACTCTGCACATGCTCGGATCTGAGCCCATCCTGTCAGGTGCTGGAATCTAGGAATCCCTGGAGCAAGAGTGCACTCTGCACATGCTCGGATCTGAGCCCATCCTGTCAGGTGCTGGAATCTAGGAATCCCAGGAGCAAGAGTGCACTCTGCACATGCTCGGATCTGAGCCCATCCTGTCAGGTGCTGGAATCTAGGAATCCCAGGAGCAAGAGTGCACTCTGCACATGCTCGGATCTGAGCCCATCCTGTCAGGTGCTGGAATCTAGGAATCCCAGGAGCAAGAGTGCACTCTGCACATGCTCGGATCCGAGCCCATCCTGTCAGGTGCTGGAATCTAGGAATCCCAGGAGCAAGAGTGCACTCTGCACATGCTCGGATCTGAGCCCATCCTGTCAGGTGCTGGAATCTAGGAATCCCAGGAGCAAGAGTGCACACTGCACATGCTCGGATCTGAGCCCATCCTGTCAGGTGCTGGAATCTAGGAATCCCAGGAGCAAGAGTGCACACTGCACATGCTCGGATCTGAGCCCATCCTGTCAGGTGCTGGAATCTAGGAATCCCAGGAGCAAGAGTGCACTCTGCACATGCTCGGATCTGAGCCCATCCTGTCAGGTGCTGGAATCTAGGAATCCCAGGAGCAAGAGTGCACTCTGCACATGCTCGGATCTGAGCCCATCCTGTCAGGTGCTGGAATCTAGGAATCCCAGGAGCAAGAGGGCGCTCTGCACATGCTCGGATCTGAGCCCATCCTGTCAGGTGCTGGAATCTAGGAATCCCAGGAGCAAGAGTGCACTCTGCACATGCTCGGATCTGAGCCCATCCTGTCAGGTGCTGGAATCTAGGAATCCCAGGAGCAAGAGTGCACTCTGCACATGCTCGGATCTGAGCCCATCCTGTCAGGTGCTGGAATCTAGGAATCCCAGGAGCAAGAGTGCACTCTGCACATGCTCGGATCTGAGCCCATCCTGTCAGGTGCTGGAATCTAGGAATCCCAGGAGCAAGAGTGCACACTGCACATGCTCGGATCTGAGCCCATCCTGTCAGGTGCTGGAATCTAGGAATCCCAGGAGCAAGAGTGCACTCTGCACATGCTCGGATCAGAGCCCATCCTGTCAGGTGCTGGAATCTAGGAATCCCAGGAGCAAGAGGGCGCTCTGCACATGCTCGGATCTGAGCCCATCCTGTCAGGTGCTGGAATCTAGGAATCCCAGGAGCAAGAGTGCACTCTGCACATGCTCGGATCTGAGCCCATCCTGTCAGGTGCTGGAATCTAGGAATCCCAGGAGCAAGAGTGCACTCTGCACATGCTCGGATCTGAGCCCATCCTGTCAGGTGCTGGAATCTAGGAATCCCAGGAGCAAGAGTGCACTCTGCACATGCTCGGATCAGAGCCCATCCTGTCAGGTGCTGGAATCTAGGAATCCCAGGAGCAAGAGGGCGCTCTGTACATGCTCCAGTCTGAGCCCATCCAGCAGAGGGGGCCAGGAGTGTGCCATACCGGCTGTGGTTGGGGGTGGCAGGGTAGCAGCAGGACTGAACCAACAAGTGAACACACACACACACACACACACACAGACACACACATAGACACACACACACACACAGAAAGACAGACACACGAACCAATCACTGTCTCCCTCTGCCACCTCCCACCCCACCCCTCCCCCCTCCCCCCAAAAAGTTTGCAAACTTTCTCCCAAGCCCAGCGGTGCCTCCCTCCCTCCCTGCCTGCCTTCTTCCCCCTTCCAGATGTGCCTTCCCTTCCCTTCCCTTTGGCTGGAAAAGTTGCCTCCCCCTCTTCCTCCCCACCCCCTTCCACCCCTCCCCAACCCCCAAATCCCTCCCTTCCCCCAGAAGAGGGAGGGGAGGAGGGGGCGGCCCCTCTCTCGTGCACGCGCCCAGCGGAGCCGCGCCCTCCCTAGACCCTCCCTCCCTCCTTCCTTCCTTCCCAGCTTGGAGGGGGGGTGGGGGGAAGAGAAGGGGGTGGGGCAGAGCGGGGGCGCGCGCCCCGGGGAGGGGGGGAGGCGCGTGCACGCGCCGGAGTTTGCGCGCTGGCGGGCGGCGGAGCGCTTTAAAAGCCCCGCGCGCCTCCGAGGGAGCGTCCAGCTGCTCCGCCGCGGCTTTCTCCTCCTCCTCCTCCTCCGCCGGACGAGAAGGGCTCGCTCCCGCCGCCGCCGCCGCCGCCTCTCCCAGCGAGGCGCGGAGCTGCGGCCGGTTGGCGAGGTGAGTTCCAGCGGTGGCCGGCGGGGAAGCCCTTGGGAAGCAGCAGCCGGAGAAGGGAAGGGAAGAAGGGAGCGGGTGGGCTTCCTTGTCTCCGGGGTGGGCGAGGGAGGGAGGGAGGGAGGGCGGCGGCAGGCAGGCAGGCTGGGCGTCGATCCTCTGCATCTCGCCTCTCTCCCCCCCTCGGCTTTCGGCTGGAGAGGAAGAAAGGGGGGGGGGAAGAGGGGGGGTCTCGCTTTCGGTTGAATTTTGCACGGTGTTGCATTGGGGGAAGGTTGCACGCTGACTTTGGCACATCGGCAAAGGGGGTTGCGCTGACTTTTGGACGGGGCATCCAGAGGGGGGTTGCACACTGACTTTTGCACGGTGTTGCATTGGGGTGTGTGTTGCACAATGGCTTTTGCACATCGGCAAAGGGGGTTGCGCTGACTTTTGGACGGGGCATCCAGGGGGGAGGGGTTGCACACTGGCTTTTGCACGGTGTTGCATTGGGGGAAGGTTGCACGCTGACTTTGGCACATCGGCAAAGGGGGTTGCGCTGACTTTTGGACGGGGCATCCAGAGGGGGGTTGCACACTGACTTTTGCACGGTGTTGCATTGGGGTGTGTGTTGCACAATGGCTTTTGCACATCGGCAAAGGGGGTTGCGCTGACTTTTGGACGGGGCATCCAGGGGGGAGGGGTTGCACACTGGCTTTTGCACGGTGTTGCATTGGGGGAAGGTTGCACGCTGACTTTGGCACATCGGCAAAGGGGGTTGCGCTGACTTTTGGACGGGGCATCCAGGGGGGGGTTGCACACTGACTTTTGCACGGTGTTGCATTCGGGGGGGTGTTGCACAATGGCTTTGGCACATCGGCAAAGGGGGTTGCGCTGACTTTTGGACGGGGCATCCAGAGGGGGGTTGCACACTGACTTTTGCACGGTGTTGCATTCGGGGGGGGGTGCACACTGACTTGGACGGTGTTGCATTCGGGGGGTTGCACACTGACTTGCACGGTGTTGCATTCGGGGGGGGTTGCACACTGGCTTTTGCACGGTGTTGCATTGGGGGGGTTGCACACTGACTTTTGCACATCGGCAAAGGGTTGCGTTGACTTTTGGACGGGGCATCCAGAGGGGGGTTGCACACTGACTTTTGCACGGTGTTGCATTGGGGGGGGGTGTTGCACAATGGCTTTTGCACATCGGCAAAGGGGGTTGCGCTGACTTTTGGACGGGGCATCCAGGGGGGGGTTGCACACTGACTTGCACGGTGTTGCAGTCGGAGGGGTTGCACACTGACTTTTGTACGGTGTTGCATTCGGGAGGGATTGCACACTGACTTGCACGGTGTTGCATTCGGGAGGGATTGCACACTGACTTGCACGGTGTTGCATTCGGGGGGTTGCACACTTGGCTTTTGCACATCGCGAACGGGGGTTGCGCTGACTTTTAAACGGCGTTGCATTCGGGGAGTTGCGCTGACTTTTGAACGGGGCATCCAGAGGGGCTGTCGTGAGTTTTGCACGGGGCATCGATGGGGTTGCGCTCCCCTTTGCACATGGGGGGGGGGAGGTTGAGCTGACCTTTGCACATCGGGAGAGGGAGGTTGCGCTGACTTTTGCACGTTGTTGCATGCGGAGGGAGTTGCGCTGACTTTTGGGCGGGCATCCAGAGGGGGTTTCGTGAGTTTTGCACGGGGCATCGATAGGGTTGCGCTCCCTTTTGCACACCGAGGGGGGGGGTGGCGCGGACTTTTGCACGGGGCATCCAGAGGAGGCGTTTGGCTTGATTTTGCAGGGGGGCATGGGAGGATGTTGCGCCCGACTTTTGCAGATCGGAAGGGGGGGGGGGGTTGCCCAGACTTTTGCACGAGGCATCCAGAGGCGATGTTTTGCGGAGTTTTGCACGGGACGTTGGGGGGGGGGGCGTTGCGCTGACTTTTTGCACACCGATGTGTGCATGGAGGGGAGGGACGGGGGGGGTGTTCCGCTGAGTTTTGTAACGGGGCAACGTTGGGGATCCCGGGGGGGGGGGTGGCATCCAGGACGGTGGTTCTCACTTTTTGCGGGATGCGGTGTTGAATTTTACACGGGGCATGGGGGAGGGGGTGGCCCTCCTGCGGGGGGGGGCCCAGGGGGGCATCGCCCCGCAGCGGACCTCTGTGTCTATATGGGGGACCTATGGGGGCGGAGAGTTTACATTGGAAGCGGAGTCTACAGCACTGTCTCAACCTTGGCCACTTGAAGAGGTCCGGACTTCAACTCCCAGAATTCCCCAGCCAGCATGCAGAGCCTTGGTCTAAGGCAAGGGTCTGCAAAGTTGGCTCTTTGAAGACTGGTGGACTTCAACTCCCAGAATTCCCCAGCCAGCATGCAGAGCCTTGGTCTAAGGCAGGGGTCTGCAAAGTTGGCTCTTTGAAGACTGGTGGACTTCAACTCCCAGAATTCCCCAGCCAGCATGCAGAGCCTTGGTCTAAGGCAGGGGTCTGCGAAGTTGGCTCTTTGAAGACTGGTGGACTTCAACTCCCAGAATTCCCCAGCCAGCATGCAGAGCCTTGCTCTAAGGCAGGGGTCTGCAAAGTTGGCTCTTTGAAGACTGGTGGACTTCAACTCCCAGAATTCCCCAGCCAGCATGCAGAGCCTTGGTCTAAGGCAGGGGTCTGCAAAGTTGGCTCTTTTAAGACGGGTGGACTTCAACTCCCAGAATTCCCCAGCCAGCATGCAGAGCCTTGGTCTAAGGCAGGGGTCTGCGAAGTTGGCTCTTTTAAGACTGGTGGACTTCAACTCCCAGAATTCCCCAGCCAGCATGCAGAGCCTTGGTCTAAGGCAGGGGTCTGCAAAGTTGGCTCTTTTAAGACGGGTGGACTTCAACTCCCAGAATTCCCCAGCCAGCATGCAGAGCCTTGGTCTAAGGCAGGGGTCTGCGAAGTTGGCTCTTTTAAGACTGGTGGACTTCAACTCCCAGAATTCCCCAGCCAACCTGTGGGACAGCTTGCCACCAGAAGTGGTGGAGGCTTTTAAGAAGAGACCGGACAGCCATTTGTCTGACATGGTAGACGGTCTGCCTGCCTGAGCACGGGGTTGGACTAGAAGACCTCCAGTGTCCCTTCCAGCTCTATTCTGATCAATTTGATTTGCTGCACTGAACTCTGATCCAGGGTTCGCTCAGCAACGTTGGAGGAGTTTAACCATGTTAGCTTGTTTGGAAAAAAGTGTTGGGGGTTGCAGCGTCCAGAGGAAGAGGCATTAACATCTCCTGAATTGAAACAAAACGAAGGGTGATCTTAGAATAGAATGAATAAGCTGGAAGGTCTCCTTGGAGGTCTTCTAGTCCAGCCCCCTGCTCAAGCAGGAGAACTGCACCATTTCAGATCAGTGACTGTCTAGCCTCTTCTTTTAGGAGACCCTCCTGCAAAGGGCGGGGGAGGTGGTCCCGTGCCTGGTTTGGACTACAATACCCATCAGGCTCAGCACCTGCGTGCAAAACTTTGCAGAGGTCTTTTAGTTGCAACCAAAAGGGTGTTTTGGTGAGTTGGAAGGTGATGGAAGGTCTGTTTACTAACTTATTTATTAACTTATTAAATTTATATGCTGCTGGCTGGATTTCCTGGCCCAATAGTACAGTCAGTTCTCAACTTACAACAACTCGTTTAATGACCGTTCAACGTTGCCCTGGTACCCCCAGATGGGCAGGCAATAAATTGGAGAAAGAAAAAGAAAGAAAGGAAAAGAAAGGAAAAGAGAAAAGTAAGAAAGAAAAAGAGACGGAAGAGCAGGCAAGAAAGAATAAAAGAAAAAAGAATGAAAAAGAAAAAGAAGGAATGGGGGAGAGAAAGGAAAGAAAGAAATAGAGAGAAAAGGACTAGAAAGAATAAAAGAAAAAGAAAGAAGGAACAAGGAAAAAGAAGGGGCGAGAAAGGGGAGAAAGAAAAAGAGAAACAGACCAGAAAGAATGAAAGAAAGAAAAAGAAAGGAAAGAAAGAAAAGAAAATGAAAGGAAGAAAGAGGAAAAGGAAAGAAAGAAAAAGAAAGAAAGAAAAATGGAGAGAAAAGAAAGAAAGAAAAAGACAAATAGAGAAAGGGAAGAAAGAATGAAAAAGAAAAAGGAATGGGGGAGAGAAAGGAAAGAAAGAAAGAGAGAGAAACAGACTAGAAAGAATAAAAGAAAAAAGAAAGAAAGAAGGAACAAGGAAAAAGAATGGGAAAGAAAGGAAAGAAAGAAATAGAGAGAAACAGAGACTAGAAAGAATAAAAGAAAAAAGAAAGAGAAAGAAGGAACAAGGAAAAAGAATGGGGGCGAGAAAGGGAAGAAAGAAAAAGAGAAACAGACCAGAAAGAATGAAAGAAAGAAAAAGAAAGGAAAGAAAGAAAGAAAAGAAAATGAAAGAAAGAGAGGAAAAGGAAAAAAACAAAAGGGAAGGAAGGGAAAGAAAAAGACAAGAAAGAAAGAAAAATGGAGTGAAAGGAAAGAAAGAAAAAGACAAAGGGAAGAAAATGAAAAAGAAAAAAGAAAGGGAAGAAAAAAAAGAAAGGGAAGAAAGAGAAAGGGAAGAAAGAAAAAGGGAGGGAGAGAAAGAAAAAGGAAGGAAAAAGTGCCTGAAAAATTCAGATTTCTGCTCACCACTGTTCCTTGCAAGGAATTAGCACCGCAAGAAATGAGAGAAGTTACAACCTGTTGGATTTTTGCATGCATTTCTTCCTCAGGTAAGCCATTCCCTACCTTAAAATCGTGCCCTCTTTCCTTTCTCTCTCATTAGAAGTCACTAATACGCTTGCCCAACGAATCTATTGCATTTGATGATCAGAGGGTCGTAAAACAGGTCGCGTGACCCCCAACCGTCATAAATAGGAGTCCTTTGCCAAGCGTCCGAATTTTGATGATGGGGATGCTGCAGTGGCCATAAGTGTGCACAACAGTCATAAGTCATTTTTTTCCAGCGCCGTCGTAACTCCGAACGGTCACTAAACGAATTGCTGCAAATCGAGGTGCTTAACCAGGGCTGGAAAATTAAGTCAAGTCGGAATCGGCATTCTCTTTTGCATAATCCCCTTATGATAATCCCCTGGCGGGCTTCGCCGTTTCCTTCTTCCTCTTCTTCCTAATCCTCTCTCTTCCCCAGAGGTGTAAGGTGTGTGTAACTTTTGAGGAGGAGTCTTCTGGAAGTGGTCATACTTTCCCCCATCCCACCCGTAATAAATATAGGTGGTGATGAAGTTCAGAGTAATCCGGTAAACGAAGCTGGGGAAACTCCCAGTTCCCAGGATAATATTTGCGAGAGGTTAAACAGTGAATTTTAAGGTCTCAACGGGAGTCGGATTTCCTTGGCCGGATTAAAATCAGGAGCCTGTGAAAACCTGGGGTTTGTTGAAACTGGTTTTATGTGTCATTAAAAAAAAATGGGGTTGGAGAGAAGTCAATATTTGTAGCTCGGTTCAATATGCGTAGCACAATTCAACCTACAAAATTTGTAAGTTGCATTGTGGGGCCATCAATACGCTCTGAATTGGATTGCAGACGTTTCCTGACCTGACTTGGTAACATCATCAGTGTTAGAAGGGAGTGGGGTTTGTGGAGAGGAGGAGGAGGAGGACTGGAGTCCTCGGTGGTCTCTGAGCTTGCTGGTTTTCTTGCAAACTTTTGTTTTTAATTATTAAGTAAACATTAAAAATGTTGGACATAGCTCAACATTTCTGGCATAGTCATTTCCATAGAATTTTTTGATCTGACAACAATAACCGTTTATATCCATTACATCAGGGGTGTCCAAACTTGGGAACTTTAAGACTTGTGGACTTCAACTCCCAGAATTCCCCAGCCAGCATAGCTGGCTGGGGAATTCTGGGAGTTGAAGTCCACAAGTCTTAAAGTTCTCAAGTTTGGACACCCCTGCATTACATAATATGTGCAATCCGTCAAATTACCTCCCCCTTAATCCTGTTTATTATATAGTTACTAGCAGTACGTATACCTATCCGATTCCTACCTATCGTACAATATTAAAAACACATTTTCCAATTTCTTGCAAACTTTTCATGACCTGATTAGGTAACATCATCAGTGCTAGAAGGGACTGGGATGGAGGAGGAGGAGGAAGAAGAGGAGAAATGTAGGGTCTTTGGTGCTTTTAGGAGTTGCTTGTTTCTTGCAGACTTCTCATTACCTAACTAGGTAACATCATCAGTGCTAGAAATGGGTTGGGTTGAGGTGGCGGAGAAGAGAAGAAGGACTGTGGGGTCCTCTGAGCTTGGTAGTTTTCTTCTAAACGTTTTATTGCCAAACTAGGTAACATCATCGGTGCCCAAGATGGTTTGTTGAACTTTGCCCTTAAACGTTGGGGCTGTTGGACATTTGAAGTTGGGAGTCCTGGTTGAGGGCATGGGGAAGGGGCTTTCTGGGGTCCGCTCGAAACGTTTTGGACTCCCTATACAAAGGGCTCCTCAACTCGTGACCATTCATTGAGCGTCGGGAGCCCTGCGTGTCTTCCTATGTTGGGTGCAGCAAAACGATTCAATCAACGGGAGCAGAGTTGGAAGGGACCCTGGAGGTCTTCTAGTCCAACCCCCTGCTCAGGCAGGAGACCCTCTATACCTGTGACGGCGAACCTATGGCATGCGTGCTAGAGGTAGCACGCAGAGCTCTCGCTGTGGGCACGCCTGTGCTTTTATAGTTTCTGGCACGCAGGGTGTTTTGTGGATGCTGGAGCCCCAGAAAATGGCCTGAAAACGGGCCAAACAATGCCCAAAACGTAGACTGGTTTCAGGCCTTTTTCGGGCCATTTGTGGGCTGTTTTCCAGGCCTTTTTGTGGACTATTTTGGGGCTGTTTTCAGGCCAAACCATAACCTGAAAATGGGCCAAAAAATGGCCAAACCCCAGGCTGTTGTTTGGCCTTTTTCGGGCCTTTTTCGGGCTGTTTCCAGGCCGTTTTTCAGGCCAAAACCCAGCCTGAAAACGACCACAAAATAGCCTGAAAATGACCAAACTGTAGGCTGTTTTGGAGGCCATTTTTCAGGCCAAAACCCAGCTTGAAAATGACCCCAAAATGGCCTGAAAATGACCAAGGCTTTGGCTGTTTGGGAGGCCATTTTTCAGACCGGAAACCGCTCCAAAATGGCCTGAAAATGACCGAAACCCAGGCCTTTTTTCGAGCCATTCTCAGGCCTTTTCCAGGCCTTTTTGGACTATTTTGGGGCTGTTTTCAGGCCAAACCATAACCTGAAAGCGGGCCAGAAAACGGCCAAACCACAGGCTGTTTTTGGGGCTTTTTCGGGCTGCTTCCAGGCCGTTTTTCAGGCCAAAACCCAGCCTGAAAATGACCAAAGCTTTGGCTGTTTGGGAGGCCATTTTTCAGGCCAAAACCCAGCCTGAAAATGACCAAAGCCCAGGCCTTTTTTCGAGCCATTCTCGGGCCTTTTCCAGGCCATTTTTGGGCCGTTTCTCAGGCCAAAACACAGCCTCAAAATGCCCTGGAAACGGCCAAAAAACCAGGGATGCACACACGGGCCAGCTGGCCTTCGGGCATGTGCATGGCGGAAACCCGAAGACCAGCTGACCGGCATGCACATTCACACCGGCCAACTGGTCTTCGGGGTTTCCAAGGCTCCAGGCAATGTGCATACATGTGCATTCCACATGCATGCACAGTGCTTTTGGGCGCTTGGTGCCAAAAAGGTTCGCCCATCCCTGCCCTATACCAAGGGTCCCCAACCTTTGCAATTTTAAGTCTGAAGGACTTCAGCTCCCAGACTTCTCCAGCCAGCTTTGCTGGCTGGAGAAGTCTGGGAGCTGAAGTCCTTCAGACTTAAAGTTGCAAAAGGTTGGAGACCCCTGCTTTAAAAAGCTGGCTGGAGAAATCTGGGAGCTGAAGTCCTTCAGACTTAAAGTTGCAAAGGTTGGAGACCCCTGCTTTAAAAAGCTGCCTGGAGAAATCTGGGAGCTGAAGTCCTTCAGACTTAAAGTTGCAAAAGGTTGGAGACCCCTGCTTTAAAAAGCTGGCTGGAGAAATCTGGGAGCTGAAGTCCTTCAGACTTAAAGTTGCAACGGTTGGAGACCCCTGCTTTAAAAAGCTGGCTGGAGAAATCTGGGAGCTGAAGTCCTTCAGACTTAAAGTTGCAAAAGGTTGGAGACCCCTGCTTTAAAAAGCTGGCTGGAGAAATCTGGGAGCTGAAGTCCTTCAGACTTAAAGTTGCAAAGGTTGGAGACCCCTGCTTTAAAAAGCTGCCTGGAGAAATCTGGGAGCTGAAGTCCTTCAGACTTAAAGTTGCAAAAGGTTGGAGACCCCTGCTTTAAAAAGCTGGCTGGAGAAATCTGGGAGCTGAAGTCCTTCAGACTTAAAGTTGCAACGGTTGGAGACCCCTGCTTTAAAAAGCTGGCTGGAGAAATCTGGGAGCTGAAGTCCTTCAGACTTAAAGTTGCAAAAGGTTGGAGACCCCTGCTTTAAAAAGCTGGCTGGAGAAATCTGGGAGCTGAAGTCCTTCAGACTTAAAGTTGCAACGGTTGGAGACCCCTGCTTTAAAAAGCTGGCTGGAGAAATCTGGGAGCTGAAGTCCTTCAGACTTAAAGTTGCAAAGGTTGGAGACCCCTGCTTTAAAAAGCTGGCTGGAGAAATCTGGGAGCTGAAGTCCTTCAGACTTAAAGTTGCAAAGGTTGGAGACCCCTGCTTTAAAAAGCTGGCTGGAGAAGTCTGGGAGCTGAAGTCCTTCAGACTTAAAGTTGCAAAGGTTGGAGACCCCTGCTTTAAAAAGCTGCCTGGAGAAGTCTGGGAGCTGAAGTCCTTCAGACTTAAAGTTGCAAAGGTTAGGGACCCCTGCTTTAAAAAGCTGGCTGGAGAAATCTGGGAGCTGAAATCCTTCAGACTTAAAGTTGCAAAGGTTGGAGACCCCTGCTTTAAAAAGCTGGCTGGAGAAGTCTGGGAGCTGAAATCCTTCAGACTTAAAGTTGCAAAGGTTGGAGACCCCTGCTTTAAAAAGCTGGTTGGAGAAGTCTGGGAGCTGAAGTCCTTCAGACTTAAAGTTGCAAAGGTTGGGGACCCCTGCTTTAAAAAGCTGGCTGGAGAATTCTGGGAGCTGAAGTCCTTCAGACTTAAAGTTGCAAAGGTTGGAGACCCCTGCCCTATACCATTTCAGACAGGCAGCTGCCCAGTCTCTTCTTTTTAAAAAAAAAAAACTCCTCCTGTGATGGAGCACTTACAACTTCTGGAGGCAAGTAGTTCCACTGGCTAATGGTTTACTGAACCTTCAATGTTAGAACAGCACGGGGGGAAAAGGACTTACTCCTGCTTTTCCTACTTAACGACCGTTGATCGCATGATCAAAATTCAAAGGCTTGGCAACTGGCATGTACTTGCGACTGTTGCAGTGCCCATGGGTCACGGGATTCCCCTTTGGCGACCTTCTGGCCAGCGAAGTCAACGTCCGGAAGCCCTGATTCGCTTAACAACCGTGTTACTCACTTACCAAGTGCAATGATTCGCTTAAGAACTGCGGTAAGAAAAGGTTGTGAAATGAGGGCAACATTTGCTTGACCGCTGTCTTGCTCAGTGGTGGAGATTTGGGGCTCGAGTGTGGTCGTAATTCGAGGACTACCTGTACCTACAAAGTGTGTGTGTGGGGGGGGTTGAGGAGCTTACAATAGTGACGCTATTTTTGTCGTTGAGACGGAAGGATTAGATTTTGCAGGTGAACCACAAGGATTTTAGTTAGCTAGCAAGCAGTAGTTTCTGGTGTGTAAGCCTTGCGGAGAGGGTGTGTACAGACTAAGCAAGTAAGTGTTGTGGGTTCCTCTTCCTTCAGCCGGGGTTGTGTTGCGGGGCGTTTTCCACAACCCCAACTAACACAGCCATCCGATGGGTTTTGTTGTTATTCTGTATTATTATTTTTCCTGCTTGGCAACTGGAGTTCTCCATGTGGTGTTTATGGATGATGTGTAAAATTGAGAGAGGAACGCAAATGGACCCCACCTTAATTTTGATTACCAGTAGACAACCTTTGCCCCAGGTGTGTGTGTGTGTGTCATTGTTCCAGAGAAGTGTCCTTTATCTAAACAGAGTCAACGGAATGATCAAAAAAGCAGTAGGAGCTGGCCTTCGGCTTCCCGCTGGCTTCCCCATTGAGCTTCCTTGCGGGAATCTGGCAGAGAACATTGTAAATCTCTCCTCCTTCTCTTTACTCTTCTCCCCTTCCTTTCCTCCTCCCCTTCCCCTCCTTCTCCTTCCCTCCTCTTCTTTCTCTTTCTTCTTCTTTCCTTCTTCTTCTCCATCTCTTTCCTTCTCCTTCTTTTCCTTTCCCCTTCTCTTTTTCTTCTCTCTCCTCCTTTCCTTCTCTCTTCTTCTCCATCTCTGTTTCTCTTTCCTTCTTCCTTTCCTTTCCCCTTCTCCTTTTCTTCTTTCTCTTTCTCCTTCTTTCCTTCTTTATCTTTCCTTCTCTTCCTTTCCCCTTCTTCTCTTTCTCCTCCTTTCCTTCTCTCTTCTTCTCCATCTCCATCTCTTTCCTTCTTCTTCTTTTCCTTTCCCCTTCTCATTTCCTTCTCTTTCTCCTCCTTTCCTTCTCTCTTCTTCTCCATCTGTTTCTCTTTCCTTCTCCTTCTTCCTTTCCTTTCCCCTTCTCCTTTTCTTCTTTCTCTTTCTCCTTTCCTTCTTCTTCTCCATCTCTTTCCTTCTCTTCTCTTCCTTTCCCCTTCTCCTTTTCTTCTCTTTCTCCTCCTTTCCTTCTCTCTTCTTCTCCATTTCTCTGTTTCGCTTTCCTTCTCCTTCCTTTCCTTTCCCTTTCTCCTTCCCTTCTCTTTCTTTCTCCTTCTTCCCTTCTTCCCTTCCTCCTCTCCATCTCTTTCCTTCTCTTCCTTTCCCCTTCTCCTTTTCTTCTCTTTCTCCTCCTTTCCTTCTCTCTTCTTCTCCATCTCTCTGTTTCGCTTTCCTTCTCCTTCCTTTTCTTTCCCTTTCTCCTTCCCTTCACTTTCTACTTCTCCCTCCCATTCTCTTTCCCCGTTCATAAGGTATGCAAGAGACTGCTGACAGGTGGGAGAGGAAGTGAGGGATTGCAAGATAGACTGGGAAACTGTCACAGAATGTTGAAATTTTCAATACTGTGACAGTGGGGGAGGGGGGTGAAAAAGGGTCCTAACTCATTCTTTTTAGTGCCATTGTAACTTTGAACGGTCACTAAATGAGCCGTTGTTAAACAAGGACTGCCTATATTCATTGTACACAGTGGGGAGACCATTCGTTTTGGAAGTTTTGCTTTATCTATTTATCGTGTGCGTGCGTGTGTGTTTGTGTGTTTGTTTTCCAGCATAACTTTGGGACGCCTCAAAAAATTTCAACCAATCTTGGTGCACAGGTGACTTACTTTCTGGAGAAAAATACTGTGGGGGTAAGACACCCTTAAAACCCTCAGGGGTGTGTGTGTTCTGCTAAGATACAGCCTGTTGTGCCTAAAAACGGCTTCTACAGTACTACCATAATATGGCTTCTACTGTACAGCGCAGTGGAATTGCCACGGTAACTGCTTCACAGTAGGCCACAAGAGGGCTCCCTCTGGTAAGGGGGGAAAATCCAGCCTTCGAAATAAGTCAAGGACTATCTGAATTGCACTGAAATGCAGAAGCATGGGAACGTGGCATGGGCGCCTCCCCGAAAATAGAATTGGAGAAGTCGAATCTGAAGCGGGAAAACTTATTTTTCAGGCTTAAGGGTTGTTTTTCCAGGGGAAGGAAGAAGTCTTCCCTTAATAAAGTCACCATCAGAGTGTTAATGTTTTAAAAAAAGAACAAAACTGCTTGAAAAGCGGAATCCCTAACATACAACGGCACTTAGTCACGTCCTGATAAACACGGGTTCCAGACGCTGGAAGTGAGTAATGCTTTGAACCGACATGCGTCTCGTGGTCCAAAATAACAGGAACCCTCTCCCGCTAACTGAAGCGCTTTGCTGGAGCCAGGCAGGGAGGGTGGGGAAAAGCAGATTTGCAAATGCTAGGCAGGTCGTCCTGGACTTACAACGCTTCCCTGAGTGACCGAAAGTTACGATGTCACCGAAAAAATGGAACTTAACGATCGTTTCTCACACTTAGGACCTCTGCAGCATTCCTCACTCACCAAAATTCAGACGCTTGGCAGCCGATTGATTGTAATTTAAATTTGGGCCAATCACCAGGAGGCAGTGAGTTCTAGTCCCGCCATAGTCATGAAAGCTGGCTGGGTGACTTTGGGCCAAACGCTAGGAGACAGGGAGTTCTAGTCCTGCCTTAAGTATGAAAGCCAGCTGGGTGACTTTGGGCCACTCACCAGGAGACGGAGAGTTCTAGTCCTGCCTTAGGCATGAAAGCCAGCTGGGTGACTTTGGGCCACTCACCAGGAGATGGTGAGTTCTAGTTCTGCCTTAGGCATGAAAGCCAGCTGGGTGACTTTGGGCCACTCACCAGGAGACACTGAGTTCTAGTCCCGCCTTAGGCATGAAAGCCAGCTGGGTGACTTTGGGCCACTCACCAGGAGATGGTGAGTTCTAGTTCTGCCTTAGGCATGAAAGCCAGCTGGGTGACTTTGGGCCACTCACCAGGAGACAGTGAGTTGTAGTCCTGCCTTAGGCATGAAAGCCAACTGGGTGACTTTGGGCCAATCACCAGGAGACACTGAGTTCTAGTCCCGCCTTAGGCATGAAAGCCAGCTGGGTGACTTTGGGCCAAACACTAGGAGGCAGGGAGTTCTAGCCCTGCCTTAAGTATGACAGCTGCCTGAATGACTTTAGGCCATTCTCTCAGCTCAACCCACCTCACAGGGTTGTTGTGGGGGAAATAGGAAGGGAGTATTAGATATGTTTGCTGCCTCCAGTTAAAGTAATAAAGATGGGATAAATTAATTAATCGATTGAAAACTAGTATCAACTAGCCAGCATTTACAAGCTGAAAATATTTGGGGAAAGTTCGCCCCCACCGATGTCCTTAGTCCCGTGATGGTGAACCTATGACACGCATGCCACAGATGGCCATATCTGCTGGCACGCGAGCCATCAGCTCCAGCACGTATGTGCACGCTGGCCAGCTGATTTTTGGCCTGGCGGACTGGGGAAGCCATTTTTACCGCGCGCCCCCCCCAGACTTCGGAGTCTGGGAGCCTGGGTAGGGTGGGGGGGATGTGGGGGTGTTGTGTGCACATGTGCATATGGGGGGGGGGGTTTCACGCTTTTTGCATTACGGGTGCCGGCGCGCATGAGCGCTTACATTTTTGGCACTCAAAAATGGGTTGCGGATTTCGTTCCAACCGGTACGGGTTGGCACGCGCCCGGCGGCGTCCACATGGACGTGCGCGTGCGTCTCGGCGCTTCCCCGAGCCTTCGCAACGCTCCAGCCACTCAGCGGGAGTGTCGCGCAGACGCTGTGCGCGGAAGCGGCAAAAGCTTAAAATGGAGGTAAGCAGGTGGGCCCTCCGGGGCAGTGTTCCGGTACGGTAGCCAGTGCTCCAGGCAGGCTCCAATATGCCCATACCGGGGCGTACTGGCTGCAACCCACCACCGGGGCGTACCGGCTGCAACCCACCACCGGGGCGTACCGGCTGCAACCCACTCAACAACAAAAAGGTTGCCTTGGTCACTACTCAGAGACTTTGGAAAATGGTTGATTTTTTTCCGCGTCCATCGGGAGAAAGATTTGACGGTCTCTTATTTTTTGGGGTGGGTGGGAAGGGTACCGTATCCTTGTTTGACCGATACAGTCAATACAGTCGCGCTGGGTGCTAATCTATCGTATAACTGATTTTTTTTTAAGAATAGTTTTTTTATTTTTTCCCATTTCAAAATCATTCATTGATATAAATTCTTATAAATGCTATTTAATATTTATCTATTCATCACAAGCCGTTCCCAGCCACGCGTTGCTGTGGCCCAGTCTGGTTAAATGGCCAACCAATCTGTGTGTAGATCTACACCTGCACACACCAACACGTATTTCTGTATTTCTCCCTCTCTCCCTCTACCTACCTATCTACCTACTGTATTTCTCCCTCTCCCTCTCTATCCACCTACCTACCCTCTGTATTTCTCCCACTCTATCCCTTTACCTACCTACCTACCTACTGTATTTCTCCCTCTCTATCCCTTTATCTACCTACCTACCTACTGTATTTCTCCCTCTCCCTCTCTATCCACCTACCTACTGTATTTCTCCCCCTCTCTCTATCCCTCTACCTATCTACCTACTGTATTTCTCCCTCTCTATCCACCTACTTACCTACCTACTGTATTTCTCCCTCTCTATCCCTTTACCTACCTACCTACCTACCTACCTACTGTATTTCTCCCTCTCTATCCCTTTACCTACCTACCTACTGCATTTCTCCCTCTCTCTCTATCCCTCTACCTACCTACTGTATTTCTCCCTCTCTATCCACCTACCTACCCTCTGTATTTCTCCCTCTCTATTCCTTTACCTACCTACCTACCTACCTACTGTATTTCTCCCTCTCTATCCCTCTACCTACCTACCTACTGCATTTCTCCCTCTCTCTCTATCCCTCTACCTACCTACTGTATTTCTCCCTCTCTATCCACCTACCTACCCTCTGTATTTCTCCCTCTCTATTCCTTTACCTACCTACCTACCTACCTACTGTATTTCTCCCTCTCCCTCTCTATCCACCTACCTACCCTCTGTATTTCTCCCTCTCTATCCCTTTACCTACCTACCTACCTACCTACCTACCTACTGTATTTCTCCCTCTCTATCCCTTTACCTACCTACCTACTGCATTTCTCCCTCTCTCTCTATCCCTCTACCTACCTACTGTATTTCTCCCTCTCTATCCACCTACCTGCCCTCTGTATTTCTCCCTCTCTATTCCTTTACCTACCTACCTACCTACCTACCTACTGTATTTCTCCCTCTCTATCCCTTTACCTACCTACCTACTGCATTTCTCCCTCTCTCTCTATCCCTCTACCTACTTACTGTATTTCTCCCTCTCTATCCACCTACCTACCCTCTGTATTTCTCCCTCTCTATCCCTTTACCTACCTACCTACTGCATTTCTCCCTCTCTCTCTATCCCTCTACCTACCTACTGTATTTCTCCCTCTCTATCCACCTACCTACCCTCTGTATTTCTCCCTCTCTATTCCTTTACCTACCTACCTACCTACCTACCTACCTACCTACCTACCTACTGTATTTCTCCCTCTCTATCCCTTTACCTACCTACCTACTGCATTTCTCCCTCTCTCTCTATCCCTCTACCTACCTACTGTATTTCTCCCTCTCTATCCACCTACCTACCCTCTGTATTTCTCCCTCTCTATTCCTTTACCTACCTACCTACCTACCCACCTACCTACCTACTGTATTTCTCCCTCTCTATCCCTTTACCTACCTACCTACTGCATTTCTCCCTCTCTCTCTATCCCTCTACCTACCTACTGTATTTCTCCCTCTCTATCCACCTACCTACCCTCTGTATTTCTCCCTCTCTATTCCTTTACCTACCTACCTACCTACCTACTGTATTTCTCCCTCTCTATCCCTTTACCTACCTACCTACTGCATTTCTCCCTCTCTCTCTATCCCTCTACCTACCTACTGTATTTCTCCCTCTCTATCCACCTACCTACCCTCTGTATTTCTCCCTCTCTATTCCTTTACCTACCTACCTACCTACCTACCTACCTACTGTATTTCTCCCTCTCCCACTCTATCCACCTACCTACCTACTGTATTTCTCCCCCTCTCTCTCTATCCCTCTACCTATCTACCTACTGTATTTCTCCCTCTCTATCCACCTACCTACCTACCTACTGTATTTCTCCCTCTCTATCCCTCTACCTACCTACTGTATTTCTCCCACTCTATCCACCTACCTACCTACTGTATTTCTCCCCCTCTCTCTCTATCCCTCTACCTATCTACCTACTGTATTTCTCCCTCTCTATCCACCTACCTACCTACCTACTGTATTTCTCCCTCTCTATCCCTCTACCTACCTACTGTATTTCTCCCTCTCTATCCACCTACCTACCCTCTGTATTTCTCCCTCTCTATCCCTTTATCTACCTACCTACCTACCTATTGTATTTCTCCCTCTCCCTCTCTATCCACCTATCTACCTACCTACTGTATTTCTCCCCCCCCTCTCTCTATCCCTCTACCTACCTACCTACTGTATTTCTCCCTTTCTCTCTCTATCCCTCTACCTACCTACCTACTGCATTTCTCCCTCTCTCTCTATCCCTCTACCTATTTACCTGCCGCATTTCTCCCTCCCTCTCTCTATCCCTATAGCTGCCTATCTACCTACCTACTGTATTTCTCTCTCTATGCCTCTACCTACCTACCTACCTACCTACCTACCTACCTACCTACCTACCTACCTACCTACTGTATATCTCCTTGAATCTTATGGACAGAGTATTTTATGTCATAAAGGATGACATAATACCTGTCCCCCACTGCTCTCTCTGTATCCATCTGCCTACCTTTTTTACAATTTTTTACATTTCCGTTGCGTGTACCTGGCACAGGTGTGACATCTACACAATCTATATATACCATTGGTGCCGTATTCGAAAGGAACGTTGTGTGAAAGTTTGGAAGCTATTGGTGCAAGACTTTCGGAGATTAGCGGTTTTGAACAAACTATTACATTTTTATTTATATAGATTAATATCTATACACATTCTTACATATATACTGTATGATACAGTTTGGATCTCTTTCTTGACACCCCTTGTCTCCATCTTATTTTGCAACAGCCTCACTCCTATCTTCTCAAGCTCCCTTCTCTGCCTTCTTATTTCCTCCTCTCCTTTCTCCTCTTTTTCTCCTCTCTTTCCTCTCTCCTTCTCTCCTCTCTTCTTTTTTTATCCTCTCTCCTACTCTTCATTCCCCATCCTTACTTTCTCTACTTTACCCTTTCTTCCTTTCCCTCCTCGTCTCTCTCTCCTTTCCGTTGTTGCCTTTGCTTATTTATTTTCTCTGCTGGGTTCTGGGGGTGACGTTTCAACGTTCCAAACCTAATATCTATTTTTCCCTTGAAATAAATTTCTATTGAACAATAATTCACAATTCATAATTTTCTCTTTCTATCCCTTTCTCTCTCTCTCTCTCTCTCTCTCTCTCTCTCTCTCTGTCTCTGTCTCTCTTTCTCCCTCATTCTTTCCCCCCTCTCTTTCTCTCTCTCTTTCTCTTTCTGTCTCTCTTTTTTTCTCTTTCTCTCTGTCTCTCTCTCTCTGTCTCTCTCCCTCATTCTCTCTCTCTCTCTTTCTCTTTCTCTCTTTTTTCTCTTTCTCTCTTTTCTCTTTCTCTCTCTCTGTCTGTCTCTCTCCCTCATTCTCTCCCTCTTTCTCTCTCTTTCTCTTTCTGTCTCTCTTTCTCTCCCTCTCTCTTTCTCCCTCTTTCTCTCTCCCTCTCCCTTTCTCTTTCTGTCTCTTTTTTCCCCTCATTCTCTCTCTTTCTCTCTTTTTTCTCTTTCTCTCCCTCTCTCTCTCTGTCTCTGTCTCTCTTTCTCCCTCATTCTCTCCCCCTCTCTCTTTCTCTCTTTCTCTTTCTGTCTCTCTTTTCTCTCTCTTTCTCTGTCTCTATCTCTCTTTCTCTGTATCTCTCTTTCTCCCTCATTCTCTCCCTCTCTCTTTCTCTTTCTGTCTCTTTTTTTCTCTTTCTCTCCCTTTCTCTCTCTCTCTCTCTCTCTCTCTCTCTCTCTCTCTCTCTCTGTCTCTCTCCCAAGTTGAGAAAGTCCCTGGATTATTTCACTTTTATCAAAAACTTGGCAAGGGGGCTGCCTGCCAGATGCTTCCCTCTCCCCCCACCCCTTCCTTGCCCAGAACCGAGAGAGGCTGGAAGCCAACACAACAAGGAATATTTGTCTTAAAACCCCTCCTGAATTCCCTCCGCCCGACTGGCTTTGCACACGCTTACGGAAGAGGGCGGTGGGTGGGGAAAACCCGACGGACCATCGAAAGCAGACAGGGAAAAATAATTCGGTGTCCACGAACCGAGAACCGTGGTAGAGCAGCCTGCAGGCCTTTTAAAACTAGCCACCTGGTTGCCGAGCACTTCAGAAATGAAATTTGCCAATTGCAAACCAAGGTTATTTTATTGTATTTTTTTTAAACCTGTGGCTATGTCTCTCTGGGCACCGTGAGAATATATCTACTGGGGGGAAAAACTCCACACCGGGGATGGGAAAAGCATCTGGCCAGGAAACACTGATCTCCATTCAGTTGCTCAGACTCCACCCCTGCAAGGGATTATGGGATCATTAGAAGAAGAAGATGGTCTTATGGTGGTTATGCTGCAGCTCAGAGTGCCCAACAGGGCTTACTTAGACTTCATCTAACCAGGTTTAACTCAAGGGAGTTAAACCTGGTTAGATTAACTAACTCAATTTCCTCGGTTCCTGTGACATCCTGGCCCGTAAACGCGCCAGTTCAAAGTTACGCCGACACTGGGAAAAAAGTAATTTGTGTCCGTTTCACACTTACGACCATAGCAGCATCTCCATGGCGACGTGATCAAAATTAATCCGCTTGGCAACTGATTCACCGTTATGTCTTCTGTTCACATGATCCCCTTTTGCGACCACCTGATGAGCAAAGTCGGTGGGGTTCCTTCAACTTACAACAACGCCAGTGACTCGCTTAACAACTGTGGGCAGAAAAGTCAACATCACCGTGCTGCAACGGTCATAAGTGTGAAACGGTCACAAATTCCTTTCCCCCCCCAGTGTCGGCGTAACTTTGAACGGTCACTAAATGAACTGTTGTAAGTGGAGGGCTACCTGTATAATTGCCGGAATCCCAAGACCGTCAGGAATAATCTAATAAGGTTGGTTAATATAGACAAGCATGGGACTTTTAGGAAAAGTCCCGTTTCTCTCCTGTAGATAAACCTAAATTAGCCAGCTTTGTAAACTTGACTTAAAGCAAGGGTTCCCAAACTTGGCAACTTTAACACTTGTGGACTTCAACTCCCAAAATTGTTTCACAACACCCTGTTAGGGCCCCAATTAAGGGAAGAGACATACTGTTTCCTTTTCTGCCTTTTGGCTCATCACCAGAGACCATCTAGACAGAAAGCCATGAGTTCCGTTGTGTAATTTTTTTTAAATATGTGTGTTAGTTTTATGAGCTGATCAATAAATAAATCGGGGAGACTAGTAGAGATCTATTTCGAGCTTTTTAGCTCTCATCAGCTAGCCATACCCATACTGGGATTTGAACTGGGGCTGTATTACATGCTAGGCAAAAGCCTTAGCCGTGGCTAAGCTGATGAGAGCTAAAAAGCTCGAAATAGATCTATACTAGTCTCCCCGACTTATTTATTGATCAGCTCAAAAACGTAACAGATATATAGATATATATACACACACCACACATACATACATGTATTTTTGTGTCTGCCTCCCCAGTGGGGGTGTGGGGCGGGTGGGGCGTCGTCGTCTCCTGCTCCAAGCCTGTCTTGAATCTAACTTTGGCAGAAAGTTTTGAAGGGATTACAAAACGCTTCCTGCTAGCAACTTTCCAAAGGGGAGAAACAACAGCCGGTTTAAGTCTGACGAAACACCAAGTGGGTTGGGTCGGTTTGCCCGTTAGACGGGTGATAAAATCCCTCAAGAAACAGAATTTCTTAAATGTGCCACAGTGCCGGAAACCTCTCCTGTCAGTCTCCAGTAAAAAGAAAAAAGTGGGGGTGGGGGAAAAAAACAAATCACATATACAGGTAATCCTTAACTTGCAACCCGTTTGTTTAATGGCCTTTCAAAGTTACAACCGCGCTGGCAAAAAAGCATTTTTCTCGCGACCATTGTCCAATCCTCGCGGTCACGGCTTGGCAGCTGGCAGGTACTTACGACAGTTGCAATGTTTCTGGGGTCACGTGATCCCTTTCGGCGACCGTCTGACCAGCGCAGTCAAAGGGGGGAAAACCCTACTTCACTTAACAACTGCAGGGGTTCACTTAACATATACGGCATGAAAGGACTCGTAACGTGGGGCAAAATGCGCTCAACGAATGTCTCGCTTAGGAGCAAAAGTTCTGGGCTCAATTATGGTCGCAAGTCCAGCACAACCTATATACACCTCGCTGGGTTGTCCTGGGCCTGTGACCATTACATACATACATACATACATACATACATACATACATACATACATACATGCTGGTCTTGTATTTGGGTCTTTTCCTGTGGAAGATTGAGATTGTCTTGGCAACGTTTCAGCAAGGTCTCACTCTCCATCTTCAGGCTGGTGTTTTCGGCTTCGGAGCTGCCGTCTTTCTATAAGTCTTGGGGGGGGGATGGAGTGCCTGACTTTGTTGCTGTGAGTGGGTTGATTGGCTGCGTAGTTGTATCATGATTGGTAGATTGGTGCTGGCAGTGTGTTCGTTGTTCTTTTGTATTGTAACGGCCTGAGTGGTGGGTAGGGCTCGTTTGTTGGCCAATGCTGGTTTCCAGATGCCTGGTAGGCGGGAGGTATCGTCACGTTTGTTCATGTTGTGGGGGTGTTTGTCTATTTAGAGAATACAATACAATACAAAAGAACAACGAACACACAGCCAGCACCAATCAGCACCAATCTACCAATCATGATACAACTACACAGCCATTCAACCCACTCACAGCAACAAAGCCAACACTCCACCCCCTCACACCCCCAAGACTTACAGAAAGACGGCAGCTCCGAAGCCGAAACCGCCAGCCTGAAGATGGCGAGTGAGACCTCGCCGAAACGTTGCCAAGACAATCTCAATATTACACGGGAAAAGATCCGAATACAACAAGACCAGAATACCTACAACTGTGAAAATTGTGTGTGTGTGTGTCCTGAATTCTGATCACGTGACCCCAGGCATGTGGCAACAGTCATAAGTGTAAAAAAACCATGGTAAATCACTTATTTCCAGCGTTGTCGTAACTTTGAATGAACAGTTGCAAGTTTGAGCATCAAAACTTTACCAGCGAGCCCAATTTGACTGTCTGCTTGGAGAAAGAAAATAAATTGGATTTATTGCAGGGAGCTGGCTGTGGAGGCTAAAGCGGGAATTGGACCTCCCTGTCCAATTTTTCTTTCTCCAAATTGCAGAACCAAAAGGTTTAAAAAAAAACAACGCAACAAATGGGCCCTTTTGAATTAAGGGTTGATTACCTTCCTGGCATGGACTGTTTGGTGGGAAATCCAACTGGATCTGGCAGTTTATAATTAATTGGCTGGCTTAAAGGATCAGTGGTTGTTGGTTTTTTTTGTGCAATGGCCAAGGTGAGGCACAGGTGTGGCTGTCGTACGGCAGCTGTGGCTGGAAAGGGCTCGGCTTACACAACGCAAGAGACCGTTGCTTATCCGACAACCATCTCTTTTTTTTTTCTTTTTTTTTGCAACACAACTGTTTGTCTTTCATCAGAAATCCACAATGGAGGAATTCACAGGAATGCACGTATCTCACATTTATTTATGTAATTTTTTACAAATTACAATTATTTCTTTTTGCAAATTACAATTATTTGTTTTTGCAAATTACAATTATTTGTTTTTGTAAATTACAATTATTTGTTTTTGCAAATTACAATTGTTTTTACAAATTACAATTGTTTTTGAAAATTACAGTTATTCATTTTTACAAATTACAATTATTCATTTTTGCAAATTACAATTATTCGTTTTTGCAAATTACAATTATTTGTTTTTGCAAATTACAATTATTTGCTTTTGCAAATTGCAATTATGCATTTTTACAAATTACAATTATTCGTTTTTACAAATTACAATTTTTTGTTTTTGCAAATTACAATTTTTTGTTTTTGCAAATTACAATTATTCGTTTTTGCAAATTACAATTATTCGTTTTTACAAATTACAATTTTTTGTTTTTGCAAATTAAAATTATTCAGTTTTTGCAACTTATAATTATGCATTTTTACAAATTACAATTATGCATTTTTACAAATTACATTTGCTTTTGCAAATTGCAATTATGCATTTTTACAAATTACAATTATTCGTTTTTACAAATTACAATTTTTTGTTTTTGCAAATTACAATTATTTGTTTTTGCAAATAATTCAAAGTGAAGAAATGCATAGCAGACCTTCCCTCTCCGATTCTCCGCAACAACAGCCCTGTGAGGTGGGTCGGGCTTCGGGAAACTGGCTGGGCCCACAGTCACCCAGAAGGGCTCTTTGCATCCAAAGCAGGAAAAGGGGGACGCCTCGGATTACAACCGCCGTGGAGTCCAAGATTTGGGGACTCAATGGCGACCCTACGGCTGGCGTGCCACTTTGGGCACGCGTGCCAGGTTCGTCATCACGGCTCCGAGAAATTGGGCTCCTTGCGGCAAATGTGGAACTAGGATTCGAACAATCAGCCGCTGAGCCTGCTGAGGATTCGAGAGGAATTGGGAAGAAGACCACAAGTGATCTTCCCTGCTGTTTACAATAGCAGAGTTGGAAGGGACCTTGGAGGTCTTCTAGTCCAGGGGTCCCCAACCTTTGCAACTTTAAGTCTGAAGGACTTCAGCTCCCCGACTTCTCCAGCCAGCTTTTTAAAGCAGGGGTCTCCAACCTTTGCAACTTTAAGTCTGAAGGACTTCAGCTCCCCGACTTCTCCAGCCAGCTTTTTAAAGCAGGGGTCTCCAACCTTTGCAACTTTAAGTCTGAAGGACTTCAGCTCCCCGACTTCTCCAGCCAGCTTTTTAAAGCAGGGGTCTCCAACCTTTGCAACTTTAAGTCTGAAGGACTTCAGCTCCCCGACTTCTCCAGCCAGCTTTTTAAAGCAGGGGTCCCCAACCTTTGCAACTTTAAGTCTGAAGGACTTCAGCTCCCCGACTTCTCCAGCCAGCTTTTTAAAGCAGGGGTCCCCAACCTTTGCAACTTTAAGTCTGAAGGACTTCAGCTCCCCGACTTCTCCAGCCAGCTTTTTAAAGCAGGGGTCCCCAACCTTTGCAACTTTAAGTCTGAAGGACTTCAGCTCCCCGACTTCTCCAGCCAGCTTTTTAAAGCAGGGGTCCCCAACCTTTGCAACTTTAAGTCTGAAGGACTTCAGCTCCCAGACTTCTCCAGCCAGCTTTTTAAAGCAGGGGTCTCCAACCTTTGCAACTTTAAGTCTGAAGGACTTCAGCTCCCCGACTTCTCCAGCCAGCTTTTTAAAGCAGGGGTCTCCAACCTTTGCAACTTTAAGTCTGAAGGACTTCAGCTCCCAGACTTCTCCAGCCAGCTTTTTAAAGCAGGGGTCTCCAACCTTTGCAACTTTAAGTCTGAAGGACTTCAGCTCCCCGACTTCTCCAGCCAGCTTTTTAAAGCAGGGGTCCCCAACCTTTGCAACTTTAAGTCTGAAGGACTTCAGCTCCCAGACTTCTCCAGCCAGCTTTTTAAAGCAGGGGTCTCCAACCTTTGCAACTTTAAGTCTGAAGGACTTCAGCTCCCAGACTTCTCCAGCCAGCTTTTTAAAGCAGGGGTCCCCAACCTTTGCAACTTTAAGTCTGAAGGACTTCAGCTCCCAGAATTCTCCAGCCAGCTTTTTAAAGCAGGGGTCTCCAACCTTTGCAACTTTAAGTCTGAAGGACTTCAGCTCCCAGACTTCTCCAGCCAGCTTTTTAAAGCAGGGGTCCCCAACCTTTGCAACTTTAAGGTTGGAGACTCCTGCTTTAAAAAGCTGGCTGGAGAAGTCTGGGAGCTGAAGTCCTTCAGACTTAAAGTTGCAAAGGTTGGAGACCCCTGTTCTAGTCCCCCCCCCCCCCCCGGCAAAATCCTGCATTCAGAGCAGAGTTATACTCCCAGCATCCCCCCAATATTTTGCAACTAAGAGCAACCGTCCCTGAGTTGTTCTCCCACTGTAGAAGCAGCTACGTGAGCAAACTGCCTGTGAACAGGTGCCGATAGTCCTCGACTTAACAGCAATTCATTTAGTGACCGAAGTTGCAACAGCACTGATCAAAGTGACTTTTATGACCGTCCTTCACTCTTAAGGCTGTTGCAGGATCTCCAGGGGTCATCCTTTTTTTTGCAACCTGGTAACTAAAACTGGAGGCCATAGTAATTCACATGTAATTTACTAATAACATGAATTCCATGTGAATGTATTATTATTAAAAGAAGTAATACTTTGTGCCTTTGTTAGCCAGTTGCTGGAAAATCCATGCCAGCTTTTCTTTTCCTCCAGCCTTGGCAAGTCCAAACTTGTAGTTTGCTGGTTTGGTTTGGTTTTTGCTTCCCAATTTGAAGAAGAGAGAGAGAAAGAGAGAGCGAAGGAAAGGAGAAAGAGAAAAGAAGGGGGGAGAAAGGAATAGAGTGAAAGAGGAGAGACAGAGAGAAGGAGAAAGAAAGAGGAAAGGAAAAGAGAAAGAAAGAATGAAAGGGGAGAGAAAGAATGAGTGAGAAAAAGAAGGAAAGCAGAGAGAGAGAAAGGGAGAGAAAGATGGAAAGAGGAGAATGAGAAGAGGAGAGGAAGAAAGACAGGAGGGAGAGAAAAGGAAAGGAAGATAAGGGGAAAGGAGAGAGAATGAGGAGAGAGAAGAAAAAAGGAAGATGGAGAGTGAAATAGGAGAGAGAGAGGGAGAAAGAAAGAGAAAAGGAAAGGAAAAGGAGAGAAAGAATGAAAGGGGAGAGAAAGAATGAGAGAAAGAGAAAGGGAGAAAGATGGAAAGAGGAGAATGAGAAGAGGAGAGGAAGAAAGACAGGAGGGAGAGAAAAGGAAAGGAAGGAAGATAAATGGGGAAAGGAGAGAGAATGAGAAGAAAAGAGAAAAGGAAGATGGAGAGTGAAAGGAGAAAGAAGGAGAAAGAAAGAGAAAAGGAAAGGAGAGAAAGAATGAGAGAAAAAGAAGGAAAGCAGAGAGAAAGAGAAAGGTTCTTAAATACCAACTTTAAAAAGCTGGCTGGAGAAGTCTGGGAGCTGAAGTCCTTCAGACTTAAAGTTTATTTTATTTTATTTTATTTTATTAAATTTATACCCCGCCCTTCTCCTTGTTAGGACCCAGGGCGGCGCACAGGCATTATTAAAACCACAAAATACAAAATACAAAATCGATTAAAATATATTAAATTATTACACCCGTGCTAAAAACCCATTTTAAAACCATACCAAATTAATTTTAATTTTAAAAGTCAGAAGTAGGGGCTATCCTAGGCCGGCTTGTTGGAATAGATATGTCTTAAGACGTTGGCGGAAGAGGCGAAGGTCGGGGGGTAGGTCGTTCCAGAGGGCCGGGCCCGCCATAGAGAAGGCCCTTCCCCTGGGTGTCGCCAGCCGGCATTGCCCCGCTGACGGCACCCGGAGAAGACCCTCTCTGTGGGAGCGGATCGGACGAAGGGATGTATGGGGCAGGAGACGGTCTCGTATATAGCTAGGCCCCGAGCCATGGAGCGATTTAAAGATGGTCGTCAGCACCTTGAAGCGCACTCGAAAGGCCACAGGCAGCCAGTGCAGCTCGCGCAGGGGAGGTGTTACGTGGGTTTGCCTTGAGGCACCCATAATCACCCGCGCGGCCGCATTCTGTACTAACTGTAGCTTTCGAGTGCACCTCAAAGTTGCAAAGGTTGGAGACCCCTGCTTTAAAAAGCTGGCTGGAGAAGTCTGGGAGCTGAAGTCCTTCAGACTTAAAGTTGCAAAGGTTGGAGACCCCTGCTTTAAAAAGCTGGCTGGAGAAGTCTGGGAGCTGAAGTCCTTCAGACTTAAAGTTGCAAAGGTTGGAGACCCCTGCTTTAAAAAGCTGGCTGGGGACGTCTGGGAGCTGAAGTCCTTCAGACTTAAAGTTGCAAAGGTTGGAGACCCCTGCTTTAAAAAGCTGGCTGGAGAAGTCTGGGAGCTGAAGTCCTTCAGACTTAAAGTTGCAAAGGTTGGAGACCCCTGCTATAACAGCCATGCCGTTCGGAGGTTTTGAATTCATCCTGCCCTGCTCCGTTTCCCCCTTGTCTCTTTCCTGCTTAAAAATAGAAGCTGTTAATCATCTTTTGTCTCTTCCTGGGGCTACTGTACATATAATTTATTCCTGCTGTCACCTCCGTTCTCTTCCCTTCAGTTCAGTTGGTGTGTTGGTCTCACTTTTCTTTTTTCCTGGTTCTGAAAGGGCTGGGTTCCCTTTGGAAAAAAATCCACCCCGGAGTTCAATCGGTTGCTTCCTCCCCTCCCTCCCCTCCCTCCCAGTTTTAAAAAACAGGCCAGCCCGTTTATGAAAGTGCGTTTGCTAAGAGCCTCAAAAAATTACATTCCCCCTCCCCCAACCCCCGAACCCTCAGTGATTGAGGGAAGTTGGAGAAGATCAGAGGCCCTTTAGTTTACTTTTGGAATGGATCTTCAAGGTCTAAGGAGATCTTGGCCACAATGTAAAGTAGAGAGTACAGTAATCCCTCGTTTTCCGCGGTTAATTGGGACCGCAACCTTCCGCGGAAAGTGAAAACCGCGAAGTAGGATTCGCTAGGAAACTTGAATTGGTGGACATGTTTAAAGCAACCACTAGGGGGCGCTTGCCTCCTACCAATGCATGGTTTTTTTGGGTATTTTTTACAAATCCGCGAAGCACTGAATCCGCGGAAAACGAAGCCGCGGAAAACGAGGGATTACTGTATACAGCTTGTATATATATAGCCTATCTATCTATCTATCTATCTATATCTATCTATCTATCTTTCCTATCTCTCTCTCCCTCTCTAACTATCTCTCCTATCTATCTCTCTCTCTCTCTCTCTATCTCTCTCTCTCTCTCCTTTCTCTCTCCCTCTCTCTCTCCTATCTCTCTCTCTCTCTCTCTATCCTATCTCTCTCTCCCTAACTATCTCTCCTATCTATCTATCTATCTATCTATCTATCTATCTATCTATCTATCTATCTATCTATCTATCTATCTAATCTACGTATCTATATCTATATCTATCTTATATCTATCTATCTATATCTATCTATCTTATATCTACGTATCTATCGATCTATATCACTATCTATCTCTATATCTATCTATCTATCTATCTATCCTTTCTCTCTCCCTCTCTCTCTCTCCTCTCTCTCTCTATCTATCTATCCTATCTCTCTCTCCCTCTCTATCTATCTATCTATCTATCTATCTATCTATCTATCTATCTATCTATCAGTGGTACTCAACCTGGTCCCTACCGCCCCCTAGTGGGCGTTCCAGCTTTCATGGTGGGCGGTAGGGGTTTTGTCCGATACTGAAGCACTTTCCTTTTTTTAATTTAATTGACTTCCCTACTTTATAAATCACCATTCCTGTGGAACCAGTGGGCAGTTAGAAAATTCTACTACAGAGATACAAAAGTGAGGATTTTGGGGTCCTTGTTGGTCTCTGAGATTAGTTGCTGTCTTGCAGACGTTTCACAACCCAACTAGGTAACATCATCAGCGTTAGAAGGAGGAGGAGGACGGAGCTTGGTTATTTTCTTGCAGACGTTTCATTACCCAGCTAGGTAACATCATCAGTGCTCGAAAGGAGTAAGATTTGGGGGTTTCCGGTGACGTCAGGGCGTATGGTCGGTGGTGGAGAAAATCCCTCTCCTCCTAGCTGACCCTTTTCGGTGACTGGCAGCGATTTATTGCCATCGCGAACCGCGGGGGGGGGGGGGGGGGGCTCGCGAAAGAAAGAGGATATTGAGGTGTGTGAGGAGGTGGCAAATTCCACAACACCCCACTAGATAACTTCATCAGTGCTAGGAGAAAGAGGTGGACTGCGGAATCCTTGGTACTCTCTGAGCTTGGTTAGTTTTCTTGCAGACGTTTTACTACCCAACTAGGTAATATCATCAGTGCTAGGAGGGAGGGGTGTTTTGCTTCCTGCTTATATATATGAGTAGCTTGTCCTGTCAGCGATGCTGCCTGGGGAATTCTGGGAGTTGAAGTCCACCCATCTTAACGTGCCCAAGGTTGAGAAACACTGGGTTAAACCATTCATTAACCCACTGGGTTAAACCATTCATTAACCCGCTGGGTTAAACCACTCTGGTATGGAGCCAGAGGGGAACTGGGTGAGATTCCCAAACCAGTTGAAGTGGTCAGCCCGTATTTCCATTGAGAGAAAGAATGACCTGACATCACCCGATCATTTTCCCTTCTCTGGTTTTAACCCTTGTGCGGCTGCTGGGTAAACAGCTGTGCTGAACAGGCAACCCCCTTTGTTGCTGACCAGCGTGTTGTCTATCTAGTACATCTGGAAGACTCTCCAGCTGTTTGGGAGGCTGTGGATTCCCGAATTGCTCCTGGTGAATGAACTCGTTGTTGATGGTCACAAAGTCACATCCGGCTCTTCCTGACCCCCATGGAGCATAGCAGGCCAGGCACCAGCGCCCCCCCTCCCCCGATCCTCCACTGTCTCTTGGAGTTATTATATTATTTTAGTTTATTAGTTTACTAGTTTTAGTTTATTAGTTTAGTTTATTATTAGTTTGGTTTATTAGTTTAGTTTATTAGTTATTAGTTTATTTTAGTTATTAATTTAGTTTATTAGTTAGTTTATTATTAGTTTAGTTATTAATTTAGTTTACTGTTCATTTTTTTAGTTTGGTTTATTAGTTATTAGTTTATTAGTTTAATTTATTAGTTTATTAGTTTATTATTAGTTATTAATTTATTAATTCAGTTTATTAGTTTAGTTTATTAGTTTAGTTTATTAGCTATTAGTTTAGTTTATTAGTTATTAGTTTATTAATTTAGTTTATTAGTTATTAGTTTATTAATTCAGTTTTAGTTTAGTTTATTAGTTTAGTTTATTAGTTATTAGCTTATTAGTTATTAGTTTATTAGTTATTAGTTTATTAGTTATTAGTTTATTAGTTAATAACTTATTAGTTATTAGGGTTCCAGACGGCGCTTGGGCCATTTCCTGTACCCCTGACCCGTGCCCCGATAGAGGACCTCACGGCCGCATGGAATAGTGCGGCCGTGGGAGCCTTGGATCGGGTCGCGCCCTTGCGGCCTCTCTTGCGGTGCCGAACCACCCTGGCTCCTTGGTTTACCGAGGAGTTGCGGGTGATGAAACGCCGCAAGAGATGCCTAGAGAGAAGATGGAGGTCTACCCGATCTGAATCTGACCGGACACAGGTAAGAGCCCATTTACGGACTTGCATTGTGGCGCTGAGAGTGGCCAAACGCCATCATTGTGCTACTCTCATAGCATCCGCAGAAAACCGCCCTGCCGCCCTGTTTAGGGTGACCCGCTCCCTACTTCAACAAAGGGTGCGGGAAGCCCCGTTACAGGGTAGAGCAGAGGAATTTGTGACTTTTCTGCAGGAGAAAACTGCTCAGATACAGAACGGGCTACCCTCCATTGATGGCCCAGTGGGATGCCACGAGATAGATCTTGTTTGGGAGGAGTTTGACTCCGTTACTTCCAATGATATGGACAGGCTACGTGGGCGACTGCGAGCCACCACATGTTTATTGGACCCGTGCCCCTCCTGGCTTGTACTGGCATCCTGGGAGGTGACACGAGGCTGGCTCCAAGAGGTTGTCAACGCATCCTTAAGTGAGGGTTCCTTGCCTGCTTCCCTAAAAGAAGCGATGGTGAGGCCCCTCCTTAAGAAGCCCTCTTTGGATCCAGCTCTTTTAAACAACTACCGTCCAGTCTCCAACCTTCCCTTTGTGGCGAAGGTTGTTGAGAGTGTGGTGGCACAACAGTTTCCCCGTCACCTGGAGGAAGTTGACTATCTAGATCCGCGCCAGTCCGGCTTTCGGCCCGGGCATAGCACCGAGACGGCATTGGTCACGTTGGTTGATGATCTCTGGAGGGCCAGAGATGGGGGTTGTTCCTCCATCCTGGTCCTATTAGACCTCTCGGCGGCTTTCGATACCATCGACCATGGTATCCTATTGCATCGGCTGGGGGGGTTGGGAGTGGGAGGCACCGTCTTACGGTGGTTCTCCTCCTACCTCTCTGGCCGATCGCAATTTGTGTTGGCAGGGGGGCAGAGGTCGACCTCGAGACCACTCACTTGTGGGGTGCCTCAGGGGTCGGTCCTCTCGCCTCTCCTGTTTAACACATACATGAAGCCGCTGGGTGAGATCATCCGTGGTTTTGGGGTAGAATACCATCTATACGCTGATGATACTCAGGTGTATATATCTACCCCAAACCACCCCAACGATGCCGTAGCGGTGATGTGCCAGTGCCTGGAAGCCGTGCGGATCTGGATGGGAAGTAACGGACTTAGGCTCAACCCGACCAAGACCGAGTGGCTGTGGTTTCCGGCTGCCCGATTCAACCAGCTCACTCCATCGCTGGCCATAGGGGCGAACATCTTGCCCCTGTGGATGGGGCGCGCAATTTGGGTGTCCTCCTGGATTCCCGGCTGTCCATGGAAGATCAAGTGACAGCCGTGGCCAGGAGGGCGTTTTACCAGGTTCGCCTGGTTCGCCAATTGCGCCCCCTATTGGATCGGGACGCCCTGCGCACAGTCACTCATGCGCTCGTGACATCCCGACTGGACTATTGTAACTCTCTCTACATGGGGCTCCCCTTGAGGTGCACCCAGAGACTTCAGCTAGTCCAGATTGCAGCCGCGTGAGCAATTATGGGAACCGCCAGGTTTACCCATGTAACACCGCTCTTGCGCGAGCTGCACTGGCTACCTGTCGTCTTCCGGGTGCGCTTCAAGGTGTTAATTATCATCTTTAAAGCGCTCCATGGCTCGGGACCTAGCTATCTGCGGGATCGGATCCTGCCTCATACATCCTCGTGGCCGATTCGTTCCCACAGAGAGGGACTTCTCCGGGTGCCGTCCACTAGACACTGTCAGCGGGCGACACCCAGGGGAAGGGCTATCTCTGTGGCGGTCTCGGCCCTCTGGAACGACCTCCCCCCCGATATCAGGACGACCACGGACCTCCGCTCCTTCCGTCTTAAATTAAAGACTCACTTTTTCTGTCTGGCCGGCCTAGGATGAGTCTCTCTGCCTCTGGGGTTTTATGGGGAATTAGTATTATTTAGTTTTAATGGGAATTTTAGCGCAGGTTATATTTAATTTGTTTTTAGAATTGTTGTATGTATTTGGTTTTTATTCTACCTGTGCACCGCCCCGAGTCCCTGTGGGGAGAGGGTGCGGTTTTACAAATTAAATAATTATTATTATTATTATTATTATTATTATTATTATTATTAGTTTAGTTTATTAGTTATTAGTTTAGTTTAGTTTATTAGTTTATTAATTTAGTTTATTAGTTATTAGTTTATTAGTTTAGTTTATTAGTGTTTAGTTTATTAGTGTTTAGTTTATTAGTTTAGTTTATTAGTTTAGTTTAGTTTATTATTAGTTTAGTTTGGTTTATTAGTTTAGTTTATTAGTTATTAGTTGAGTTTACTGTTTATTTGTTTAGTTTAGTTTATTATTTATTAGTTTATTAATTTAGTTAATTCGTTACTCATTAATTAATTTAGTTTATTTTAGGAAATTTATATTGCCGCCTATTCGCACATGGTGATTCAAGGCAGCTTACAAGAATATCAAAACCCCATATTAAAAAAAACCCAATAAAACTAATAAAAGATAATCACATAATAAATTAATAAAATAATATAATAGTCCCCCGCCCTGGAAAAACACATATGAGCCATTTAATGGCTCCCGCTCTGTATTTCCCAGGCCTGCTGGCAGAACCAGGTCTTCCTCCACTTCCTGAAGAGTATGAGAGTGGAGGCCATTCTAATCTCGGGGAGCGGGGGGGGGGTAATGTTCCAGAGGGAGGGAGCCACCACAGAAAATGCCCTTCTGGGTCCCACCAGGTGAATCTCCCTAGGGCAGGGGTGTCAAACTCCAGGCCCGCGGGCCGGATGCGGTCCGAGAAGTTCTGGATCGAACTCGTTCAGGGATCCCAGAATCCGTGTAGAATTTGGGGAGGAGGGGGAACCTGTCCTCACCCCCTGCGTCACCTCCGCTTCTCCCGTTCTTGTTTCCGTCCTGCAGGTGCGTTCCCGAGATGCCGTCCTCGGTATGGTTCCAACTGCTGCTGGCCGTGCCCTGCTTCAGCACCTCCTCGAGGACTTGCTTCCCGAGATGCCACTGTGAAGTGGAGACCTTCGGCCTCTTCGACAGCTTCAGCCTGACCAAAGTGGACTGCAGCGGGATCGGGCCCCACCTCGTGCCTGTCCCCATTCCCTTGGACACCACCTACTTGGACTTATCTTCCAACCGCCTGGAAGCCGTCAACCAGTCCATGTTAACGGGGCCCGGTTACACCACTCTGGTGGGCCTCGATTTGAGCGACAATAAAATCGCCACGGTGGTCCCCACCGCCTTCTCCAGACTCCGCTATCTCGAGTCCCTGGATCTGAGCCATAACTCTTTGGGGGACATCCCCGAGGATTGTTTCTCCCAGTCCCCTCTGGGAGAAGTGGACCTCAGCAACAACGTTCTCTCGGAGGTCACCTTGAACGTCTTCGCCTTCAAAGGTCAAGGGAAGCCCATCAACGTTGACTTTTCCAACAACTTAATCAGCCGGGTGTCCAGATACTTGGATAAACCCGTTCCTAACATTCAAAGCTTAAATCTCTCGGGGAACCGATTAACCAGCATTCCGGATCTTCAAGGGATCCCCCTTCGCTACTTAAACCTAGATGGAAACCCGGTGACTGCCGTGGAGAAGGACGCCTTCCTGGGCCTGAAAGGGTTAACCCACTTGTCCTTGAGCGGGATTCAACCTCTCTTGGACATTGCGCCTTTTGGCTTCAAGGACCTCTCCGCTCTCCAAGTGCTGGACCTCTCCAACAACCCCAACATGAAGTCCTTGAACCCCAAGGTGTTCTACAGCCTGAGCTCTTTGCAAGAGCTCAACCTGTCGGGGACGGGGCTGGCCACCACGTTCTCCAAACTCATGTTGAGATACTTGCCTTCCATCAAGAGCGTGGCCTTGGCCAAGAACATCCGGTGTCTCAAGACCGTCCGGGAAGGACACTACCACCGAGCCGCCGGACCGGGCAAGAAAGAGGTCCTACGATGTCACAGCAGCCACGGATCCGTGGCGCCGTACGTGTTGTGACCGAGGACCGAGCCTCCGCACGATGAGACTTTCTTTTCAAAACAAAACAAAACACAGCCACGAATGTGCCTTCTGTACGAACGTTTAATTTATACCTCCTGTTTTTTGTATCTCTCTACGTTACAATAATGGATGGCTCCGAGCGCTGGCGAGTCTCGTATTATTTCAGCGGTTCCCCCAGTTTTCCAGTTCTCTGGACTTCCGGCTGCGCGGCGGTGGGGGAGGAGGAAAGGGATGGTGTCACGCGCACGCCTGCCGCTTGCGGTAATAGTTTCGTGTGCTTGCACGCTTGCCTGCAGGGTGTACAGCCGGGTTTCCAATGAGCCATGGCCCGCGACCGGTCCGCTGAACAAGGGTTTGGTGGCCCCTGGTTTATTGGAGTTTCCTAACCCCCAATTGTTCTCCTTGAAACCCTTGAGACCACATCTGTGGATCTATAGCAGGGGTGTCAAACTCAAGGCCCGATCTGGCCCACAATGTGGCCCCGCCATCCTGGAAAATGTAAGGGGCCAGCCTGGGTCGCTTCGGCCCAGTCTACCCAATGTGCAGAGGAAACATGCCCGCAGTTTGGGGAGTGGCGTCAAGCTGGCCATGCCCACCTCGTTGGCCATGCCCAGTCGGCCCCCCCAAATATCAACCACAGTCCTGATGAAATAGAGTTTGACACACCTGCTCTACGGTGTCCATCAGATACAGGTAGTCCTCGACTTACAACTGTTCGTTTAGTGACCGTTCCAAATTGCAACGGCCCTGAACACAGTGACTTATGCGTTTCACACTTACGACTGTTGTGGCATCTCCATAGCCATGCGGACAAAATTCGGAGGCTTGTCAACTGGCGTGTAATTATGACGGTTGCAGTGTCCCAAGGTCGTGTGATTTCCCCTTTTGTGACCTTCCTAGCTGGCTTCGGACCAAGGGGGATTTGGAAGCCAACTTCACTTAACGGCCGCTTTGCTTCGCACAACTACTGCAATGATTTACTTAACAACTGTAGCGAGAAAGGTCGTGAAATGGGGCTTCAAACTACATTAACGATCTCCTTGCTTAGCAACAGAAATGTTGGGCTCCATTATCGTTGTAAATCGAGGACTACCTGTAATTCGGATTCACTTCCAAGATCCTTCAAACAGGATGGTTCAGCCCGAGAAATTGTGAATTTGTAAAGAAAATGTCTAGGGCAGTATTTCTCAATCTCGGTCACTGGAAGAGGTATAGAGGTGTGGATTTCCGACTCCCAGAATTTCCCAGGCAGCATGGCTGGCTGGGGAATTCTGGGAGTTGAAGTCCACGCCTCTGAAAGTTGCTAAGGAGGAACGCTGTTGTAACACACACATCCACAACCCATTCAATCCCATTTGAGCTGGTTACAGGCCAGAGTTTATTCCTTCTTTGGCCACAAGAGGGAAGCGGTTTGCCACAACCTCCCGATGGAATTGTCCTTGTTTCTCGGTAAATTTCTTCAGTTTTTCTCCAGCTCTGTGATTTCCTGGTGGTCTCCCATCCTCACACTAACTGAGTCTGTTCCTATATTACTCAGAAAACTCACGGGCTGTCTACAAGATGGATTTATGTTGCTCAATGAAGGTTTTACACAAAGGCCTGAGGTGAGAGGCAGAGTTTCCATACCTTAAACATGCAAATCTTCTATTCTCCTCCTCCTCTTCTTTAAAAATGGACGTGTGTGTGTATGTATGTTCCAGCATAACTCTGGAACACCTCGAGCAATTTCAACCAAACTTGGTACACAGACGACTTACTCTCTGGAAACAAATACTGTGGGGACAAGACACCCCTAACGCCCCTTGGGGGAGGGTGTTCTGCTAAGATACAACCTGTTGTGCCTTCAAACGGCTTCTACTGTACTGCCGTAAAACAGCTACTGTACAGTGCTATGGAGTTGCCATGGTAACAGTGTCACAGCACTCCACAAGGGGGCTCCCTCTGGTAAGAGAGAAAATCCAACATTAGAAATTGCGGAAATTGTTCACGGAAGGAGGGTTGGGTTGGGTTAAATAAATAAAATAATAAATAAATTATCCGCTAATTCATTTTATAAATGTAAAGTAAAAAGCTTCCTTTGACATCCTTTCCCGCAAGCAAAGTCAAGGGGGAAGCCCGATGCACTTAACCGGGTTACTAATTTTTATCAATCAACAGAGATTCACTTAACGGCAGCAAGAAAAGGTCGTTTAAATGGGGCAGAACTCACTGAACTGGTCAGGGGTGACCAATTTCACCTGGTAGTAAAACAAATGCTTTTCCAACGATCCGCTGCGATATGCGATTTATATTCGCTAGAAAGCAAGATTTCCTGCTTCTTAGCCAATACTATGTATATACTACAACTATACTATACTATACTATACTATACTATACTATACTATACTATACTATACTACAAGTCTTCAAGAAGATGTTGGATAGCCATTTGTCTGAAACAGTATAGGGCTTCCTGTCTAGGCAGGGGGTTGGACTAGAAGACCTCCAAGGTCCCTTCCAACACTGTTATTCTGTTAAAAAGAGTGATGCGTCAAGAGGATGAGGATTTGAAAAAGTTTGGTTGTGAATGCACTAGGCCTGTCTAGGATAGACAACCTTTAAGAAGATGTTGGATAGCCATTTGTCTGAAACGGTATAGGGCTTCCTGCCTAGGCAGGGAATTGGACTAGATGACCTCCAAGGTCCCTTCCAACTCTGCTATTGTGTTGAGAGAAGATGAGAATAGAGAAGAGAAGAAAGAAGGGAAGAGAAGAAAGAATAGAGAAAAGAAGAGGACTGGAAGTCTTTCAGAAGATGTTGGAGAGCCATTTGTCTGAAACGGTATAGGCCTTCCTGCCTAGGCAGGGGGTTGGACTAGATGACCTCCAAGGTCGCTTCCAACTCTGCTATTGTATTGTGTTGAGAGAAGATGAGAAGGGAGAAGAGAAGAAAGAATAGAGAAGGGAAGAGAAGAAAAGAGGACTGGAAGTCTTTCAGAAGATGTTGGATAGCTATTTGTCTGAAACAGTATAGGGCTTCCTGCCTGGGCAGGGGGTTGGACTAGATGACCTCCAAGGTCCCTTCCAACTCTGCTATTGTATTGTGTTGAGAGAAGATGAGAAGAGAGAAGAGAAGGGAAGAGGGGAGAAGGGAGAAGAGAAGAAAAAGGGAAGGGAAGAGGAGAATAAAGAGAAGAGGACTGGAAGTCTTTAAGAGGATGTGGGATAGCAAAAGGCGAAAGATTTATACAATCTGAAGAGAAACCAGAACTGCTATTGTATTGTAATCTAAATTGCGTGGCACAGCGGATTCCCACCGCTTGCTGTTCGTTTACCGTTGCAGGCGCGCTCTGGACAAGGCGCGGGAGGTCCTGCGCATGGGCCCCCTCACATGGCTACCAAACTGGTTGGAAAGGTAAGTGGATTTCACTCCTTGAACAGATGCGTTGCTTTTAACTGCAGAAATTCGTGTCTAAATTGGCAGTCGTCCGCCGAGGACTTATCCTGCATTGTATTTTACCACCCCGGGAAAGGAAACCTACTTTCTTAAAAACCTACTTAACCTTTCTTCTCTCTTGGTTGCGTCACGGTTAAAGCCGAGTTAAGTTTTAGACAAACATTACGCAGGGCAAGGCTTCACAAAGGCCTCTTCATTTTTTCCCCCACCCAACTGGACGTTTTTGGCTGAAACCAATTTCATTATTATTTTTTCCCCCCCTCTTGGCAAGAATGGCCCTCTTGATCACGGAAGGCAGATTCAGACTGAAGTTCTCTGGAGCCAGCCGGATCGGATGGGGAAAGTCCCTGACAGCTTGGATGTCAAAATTTGCAAGTCATTGGGGGGGGGGGGGGGGGGGAGAAGCAAAAAGTGACAGTGAAAAAGTGATGATCTAAGCAAAATCTAAAAGGCTCCAAATTAGGAGCCTACAATTTAAGAGAGAGAGAGTGATAAAATACCATGGATGGATGGATGGATAAGATACATACAGATATAAATTAATTAGATAAATAAGATAGATAGATAGACAGATAGAGATATAAATACCAGATAGATAGATAGATAGATAGATAGATAGATAGATAGAGACCATAGATAGATGATAGATAATATAGATATAAGTTCCAGAGAGTGAGAGAGATAGAAATACCATAGATGATAGATAATAGATAGATAAATTCTAGAGAGAGAGAGAAATAGCATAGATAGATGATAGATAGAGATGGATGGATGGATAGATAGATAGGTAGATAGATAGATATACCAGAGAGAGAGAAATAGCATAGATGATAGATATTAATAGATAGATAGATATGCAAGAGAGAGAGAAATACCATAGATAGATGATAGATAGATAGATATTAATAGATAAATAGATAGAAATACCAGATAGATATAAATGCCATAGGTAGATAGAAATACGGATAGATAGATAGGTAGATAGAAATACGGATAGATAGATAGATAGATAGATAGATAGATAGATAGATAGATAGATAGATAGATAGATAGATAGATATGCAAGAGAGAGAAATACCATAGATAGATGATAGATAGATATTAATAGATAAATAGATAGAAATACCAGATGGATATAAATGCCATAGGTAGATAGAAAAACGGATAGATAGATAGATAGATAGATAGATAAATAGATAGACAGACAGACAGACCAGAGAGGAGAGAGAGATTTTAAGTGTCTGCTTAAGAAGGCAGCGTTCCAATTCCTTGGGGTTTGTTCCACATTCAAAAAAGAAAAAAAATTGGAAAAGCTGACCTCGTACATATTTCTCTTGTATCTCTGCAGAACTTTAATAGGTAATTTTTTTTTTAAGTGCATCTCGATCGTCCTCGATTTACAACCACAAATGGAGCCAAGAATTTTTGCTGCTAAGCAAAGCAGCTGTTAAATGTGGTTGGAGACTATCCGGAACTGGTCCAGAAGGGCCATGCCTTCGCGTGCCCATATAATAACCAGGGCCTGGGCTATTTGAAAGACTGCCTGATTCCGGGTAGAGGTAGTCCTCCACTTACGACAGTTTGTTTAGTGACCGTTCCAAGTTAATAGCACTGAAAAAAGTGACTTGGGACCAGGTTCTTTTCACACTTATGAGTGTTGTGGTCTGCCAGATTCGGACAGTGAGGAGGTTGGGGAGGAACCTGGGCCAGTCCTGGAGTCTGGGGGAGGCTCGGAGGAGGGCTCTGGGTCGGAGGCAGAGAGGGGACCAGGGCCGTCTGACAGTTATCAGCTGCCTTCGGAGTCGGAGATCCGTGGGGCAGAAGAACAGCTGGAGCCTGTTCCCAGTGTGCGCATGCGCAGAGTTCCCAGACAAAGGGAAGAGCTAAGGAACAGTGGTTGACTTGGGAGAAAGGCCACAGGTGGATGATGAATGGCCCCTCCCAGAGGGAATAAAAGAAGGAGCGCCCGGGGAGTGGAGTTTGCAGGAGACCATTAGTTCGCTTCATTGGTTCGTGACTCTCTGAGATTCCTGGCCAAGTTGTGCAGATCTCGGCCTGGCAGCTCTCCAAGCCAGAGAAGGTCTGTGACTGTAAATCCTCCCTGGAAAGACTTTGCTGGATGTGAAGGAGCAGAATTCACAGTCAATTAATAAAAGGGTTTTTTGTCGGGACCAGGAGTTGGCTTCAGGCTCTCGGGAAGCCTCGCCGGATTCACTTAACAACTGTGCGCCTTAACAACCGCCGTGATTCGCTTCACAAAACGCGAGAAGACAAAATCGTAAAACGGGAGCGAAGCTCACTTCACAAATGTCTCCCTTAGCCACGTAAAAATGTGCATAAGTTAAGGACTCCCTGTTTTCTGCCCTGGATCCCTGCAGGGTGGATTCGCACTAGGTCCTTTGGATTAAATTGGGGGGCCGGGGGTGGTGGTGTGTTTTGCCTTTGTGATCTCCTCAGGAAAAAAAAAATCCCCTTTTATTTTTGGGACCAATTAGGTCTCTGCTTCCTACCCAGTTTTCTCGTTCTTCCCATTTTCTCTAATGAGGAACAAAGAAAACGCAATTAAAGCTTAAAAATTCTTCTGTAGAAGAAGAAGAGAGAGAGAAAAAACCCTTCCAGGGAAACTTCACAAGACCTGACCCTTGTTGACCTGGTTTGACTTTTGAGCTGGACAAACAAAAAAAATGCAATTTCAAAGCTCGACCCAAAAATGCAATTGAACAGCGTCGCAAAAATGCAGCCTCGTACAACCGAGCTAAATCACACACACACACACACACACACACATCTTTAAATGTGATCTCTTGCTTTTTCCAACCAAGCTGGGAGTCTGGGAAAGTTATCTTCATTTCTCTTTTGCAACTTTGCAAAGTTTGTCTATTTTATTTATCCTCTCCGAGAAAGAAAGAAAGAAAGAAAGAAAGAAAGAAAGAAAGAAAGAAAGAAAGAAAGAGAGAGAGAGAGAGAGAGAGAGAGAGAGAGAAATGTTGTCGGTGGTGCTTTGAGCAGGGAAGTGAAAAGTGCCAAAGATTGCCTAACCCTGGACAGGAAATAGGAAGAATTGGGACAATCCTTGGCTTTGTTCCCAGCTCTTTCCTTTCTTGCAACATCCTGACTTATTTGTGTGTGTGTTTGTGTGTGTGTGAGAGAGAGAGAGAGAGAGAGAGAAAACCAATCCATAATGAAAAGGAAGACAGGATAGCAGCCTTCCAATATTTGAGGGGCTGCCACAGAGAAGAGGGGGTCAAATTATTGTCCAAAGCCCCTGAAGGCAGGACAAGAAGCAATGGATGGAAACTCATCAAGGAGAGAGCCTTTATTCTCTCTGTCCTTCCTTCTCTCCTTGCTTCCTTCTCCCTTCCTTCCCTCCTTCCTTCACACCTTCCTTCCTTCCAATATCTCAGGGGTTGCCCCCAAAGAAGAGGGAGTCAAGCTATTCTCCAAAGCGCCAGAAGGCAGGGCAAGAAGCAACAGATGGAAACTGATCAAGGCGATATCCTTCCTTCTCTCCTTCCTTCCTTCCTTCCTTCTCTCCTTCCTTCCTTCTTTCCTTCCTTCCTTCCTTCCTTCCTTCCTTCACACCTTCCTTCCTTCCAATATCTCAGGGGTTGCCCCCAAAGAAGAGGGAGTCAAGCTATTCTCCAAAGCACCAGAAGGCAGGGCAAGAAGCAACAGATGGAAACTGATCAAGGAGATATCCTTCCTTCTCTCCTTCCTTCCTTCTTTCCTTCCTTCCTTCCTTCACACCTTCCTTCCTTCCAATATCTCAGGGGTTGCCCCCAAAGAAGAGGGAGTCAAGCTATTCTCCAAAGCACCAGAAGGCAGGGCAAGAAGCAACAGATGGAAACTGATCAAGGAGATATCCTTCCTTCTCTCCTTCCTTCCTTCTCTCCTTCCTTCCTTCCTTCACACCTTCCTTCCTTCCAATATCTCAGGGGTTGCCCCCAAAGAAGAGGGAGTCAAGCTATTCTCCAAAGCACCAGAAGGCAGGGCAAGAAGCAACAGATGGAAACTGATCAAGGAGAGATCCTTCCTTCTCTCCTTCCTTCCTTCCTTCTTTCCTTCCTTCCCTCCTTCCTTCACACCTTCCTTCCTTCCAATATCTCAGGAGCTGCCCCAAAGAAGAGGGAGTCAAGCTATTCTCCAAAGCACCAGAAGGCAGGGCAAGAAGCAACAGATGGAAACTGATCAAGGAGATATCCTTCCTTCCTTCCTTCCTTCCTTCCTTCCTTCCTTCCTTCCTTCATACCTTCCTTCCTTCCTTCCTTCCAATATCTCAGGGGTTGCCCCCAAAGAAGAGGGAGTCAAGCTATTCTCCAAAGCACCTGAGGGCAGGACAAGAAGCAATGGGTGGAAACTAATCCAGGAGAGAAGCAACTTAGAAGCGAGGAGGAATTTCCTGACAGTTAGAAGAATTAATCAGTGGAACAGCTTGCCACCAGAAATTGTGGGTGTTCCATCACCAGGGGAAGAGTGGGGTTAAAAGACTGGACAACCATTGGTCTGCAATGGTAGAGGGCCTCCTGCTTGAGCAGGGGGTTGGACTAGAAGACCTCTAAGGCCCCCTTCCAATTCTGTGAAGTCTGAAATCCTCGACTTAACGACGACATTAACGACGACAATTAGGACCGGAATTTCTGTTTCTAAGTGATAAAGCATGACCTCATCGCTTAGCGATGGTAACCCATTAAAGAAATACCATGGTTGTTAGATGAGGCAACTTCCTGCTGACTTTCCCAAGCAGTCAATGGGGAAGCCAGCGGGAAGTTGAACATCCCAGGTTGGCAGTCAGTCACATATTACGGCCAATCCAGAAAAGATAAAATGTATATATATTAAAATATAAATTCTAAAATATAGAAACAATGCCGTTTCCTTAATGTCACTGTAAAACCGCTGCAGATTGCTGAGAAACCAAAATATTTTGTAGCTCAGGATTGAACTATGGAGTCCTCAGTTCCTGATGGTTTTCTTGGAGACGTTTCATTACCGAACTAGAAAACATCATCAGTGCTGGAAGGAAGTGGGCGATGCTTCCAATTTATATACATCATATGCTAAGATTGCCAACCTTAATTGAACCAGGAAAGAAAAGCAACGTTGGAGAGGAATAAGGCTTCGATAGGAGACCACCCAGAGTTCCAAGACCCATAAGCAGCTGAGTGACAGCTAGTCCTTGACATACGCCCACAATTATCTGTTATTAAGCAAGACTGTGGTTACATCAGTTTGGCCTCCATTTTACAACCATTCTTGCCACCGTTGTTAAGCGAATGGCTGCAGATGTTCAGTTAGTAAATCTGGTTTCCCCATTTGGTCAGACGGTCACAAAAAGGGATCCCATAACGTCAAGACACAACAACGGTCATAAGTATGAACCAGTTGCCAAGCATCTGAAGTTTGGCCCTAAGTCTCTTTTTAAAGGGCTGTTGTAGCTTTGAGCGGGCACTAAACTTTATGGTTTGATGGCCATCTGCTGATCTCAAAGATTTTATGAGAGAAAAATATTCTGAATTTCTCAGGGGGAATTTTTTTTTCTCTTGGGGCCCCTGCAAAACATTTGAATTCAATAATTGTTTGGTAGCTCCACTGATTTCTTTTCTGTCTAAAATGATGCTTTTTTTTTTTTGTTGGTCCGGGAGGAATCGTGTGGGATTTCCTGATCCTGAAAAAATCAGTGTAGATCCACTGCCCCCTTCTGGATTGGCCTCGATCGCTCAGCCTTGCATTTCCCACGGCTGGAAAACGTTGGATAATTAATCAAACCCCATGATTTATATCAGCCGTATTTCTCAACCTGGGCCCCTTTAAGAAGGGTGGACTTCAACTCCCAGAATTCCCTGGAGCCAACATGGCTGGCTGTGGGATTCTGGGAGTTGAAGTTCCACATACCGGAAAAGTTGTTAGAAGAGGAGAAACGCTACTCTGGAGCATTTCTAAGTAGTCCTCGACTTAACAATGGTTCATTTAAGGACCGTTCACAGTTACAGCGGCACTGAAGAAGTGACTTAAGGGCCGTTTTTCACACTTTAAAAACCATTGCAGCATCACACGATTGCAAATTCAGATGCTTGGCGACTGACTCGTATTTATGACGGTTGCAATGTGCCCGGGGTCACTTGAGTCTCTCTTTTGTGACCTACCAGCGAGCAAAGTGGAGGGAAAAGGTCCTATTCACTTCACGACTGTGACACTGCATGTACAACTGCAGCGATTCACTTAACAACGGGGCAAGAAAGGTCATAAAACAAGGCAACATTTACTTGATCCATGTCTCACATAACAACAGAAATATTGGGCTCCATTGAACAGTTACCCATGAGTCTGAAGTTTGATTATGTGACCCTGGGGATACTGCAAAAGTCATAAATGTGGGGGGAAATGGTCCTAATTTACTTTTTTCAATGCTGTTGTAACTTCAAATGGTCACTAAACAAACGGTTGTAAGTTGAGGACTACCTGCATGCATTTGTTCTTTCTTTTTTTTTATTGAAAAAGTTTTACAAAAACAATTTTTCCCCTTTCCCCCCCCCTCCCCATACATATAATATAAATCAAATACCAGTGCTATACCCCCCTCTTCCCAACCCTCATAATATGAATTTCTCACAAAATAACATTATAGCATTATCCAATTATCCCCATCTTCTAAACTAATTATGCAAATATATTTCCCTCCCCTGACCACCCTAACCCTCCCCCACCTCCCAATCCAACCCACCCCCCTGACTTCCACTATACACCACTCTGATAATTCCAAACAACCCAGATATTATCTTCTCTGTTCACATTATACCCCTTACATATCTCATCAATCTACTCATTCTTGCCTAAAATACCTAATAACTACAATATATATATATATATATATATATATATATATATATATAATTTTTTAAAAAAAACCTTATTACAAACCCATCATAAACACCCACACCTTCAACATTTGATTAAACATTAGGATACATGATAAATTTTTAGGATCTAAATACCTTCTGTAAAACATTAAGATACATACAAGATACTTTCTTAGGCTCTAAATACCATCTATAAAACATATTATAAAAATTCTCCCCAAATCTCCAACAAAACATTAATCATATCAACTTCCATCCATTATCCATCAATCCAACTCTTAGTTACCAGTCTACTCATTCGTACCTAAAAAAACTATGTAATATAATATAATATTTTCTAAGCCTTATTGCAAACCCATTGTAAACACCCATACCTCCTAGATTCTCCCTTCCAGCATTTTAATTAACCATTAGGTTACATACATGATGATAATTTCTTAGGATCTAGATACCATCTATAAAGTATATCATAAACTTCTTCCAACAGATGTTCCAAAATTTGTTCTTAAGGCTTCATCTCGTCCAGCCAGAATGAGCCCCTCTGCCCATCTGCAACTTTTCTATTCGTAGCCAATCTCAGGTCCGGCTTTGCTTGTTACATTTCCGTGTTCTGCCCTTGCAATAACATATATTTTAGCTTTGTCCAAATAAACCAACTTTATATCCCTTCCTTTTCCTTTGAACAATTTTGTCTATGGAGTTTAAACAAGTTTGTTCATTAATCCCTTTAAATAGCGTCTCAGAACTGGATATAATTTCATTTTCTCTCTTCCGTTCCTCCCTGTTCTAAATCCAAAAGGAGACCATTTTCCAAGTTGCTATTCTGGTCTCCCCCCCCCCCCCCCCATGTCATTAATCATTTTTAAATCCACTTTCAAATCCACCTGTGTTTCAGCCTTCTCCAGTAAAACCTGTTCCTCTTCCATAAACACCATTTAAATCCAGTTTTATGACCGCAGATCACCTTAAAAGTAGCTTCTCGTTGCGTTGTTCCCAACTATCCTTGAATTCTATCGTATTTTGCTCCATTCTGTATTTGTTGAGTGTCTTCTTTAAAGTCTAATCTTTTAATTCTTTCTGGTTCCCTCTAGCGTGCAAACCTTCAAAAATCTCATCATGGCTTCCCCCCCCCCCCCTAATCAACCATTTTTTTCTCACAAGAAGCTTTCTAACCCTGCTTGGGCAGGGGTGTGTGGACTAGATGGCCTGCAAGGTCCCTTCCAACTCTGTTAATCTGTTAATATACTAGATACAGAGGTTCCCAAACTTGGCAACTTTAAGTGACAAAATGACAAAATCAGTGGACCAGAGGAATGCCGTTGATATAATTTACCTGGACTTCAGTAAGGCATTTGATAAAGTAGACCATAACCTACTATTAGATAAAGTAGAAAATTGTGGGTTAGACAGCACCACCAGCAAATGGATTCGTAACTGGCTGAACAACCGCACTCAACGTGTAGTCCTCAATGGAACTGCATCTACATGGAAGGAAGTATGCAGTGGAGTCCCCCAAGGCTCTGTTTTAGGCCCAGTACTTGGAATACTGCATACAGTTTTGGTCGCCACGATGTAGAAAAGACGTGGAGACTCTGGAAAGAGTGCAGAGAAGAGCAACCAAGATGATTAGGGGACTGGAGACTAAGACATATGAAGAACGGCTGCAGGAGCTGGGTATGTCTAGCTTGATGAAGAGAAGGACCAGGGGAGACATGATAGCAGTGCTCCGATATCTCAGAGGGTGCCACAAAGAAGAGGGAGTCAAACTATTCTCCAAGGCACCTGGGGGCAGGACAAGAAGCAATGGGTGGAAACTAATCAAGGAGAGAAGCAACTTAGAACTAAGGAGAAATTTCCTAACAGTAAGAACAATTAACCTCTGGAACAGCTTGCCTCCAGAAGTTGTGAATGTCCCAACCCTGGAAGTCTTTAAAAAGATGTTAGATAGTCATTTGTCTGAAATGGTATAAGGTTCCTGCCCACGCTCTGCTGGCTGGAGATTTTCTGGGAGTTGAAGTCCACAAGTCTTAAAGTTGCCAAGTTTGGGAACCTCTGTAATATGGCCAGCCCTCATTTTATGGCCAGCCCTCATTTTACGACCACGAGGCCAACAGTTCTGTGGTTAGGCGAGATATTTGTTAAGGGAGCTTTTGCTCCATTTTACGACCTTGCCACTGCTGTTAAGAGAATCCCTGCAGCTGATCAGTTAGCAGGACAGTTGTTAAGTGAATCTGGCTTCCCCATTGATTTTGTTCCGTCGGCAAAGTCTTAAAAGGGGATTATTATATGACCCCAGGACACTGCAACCGTCGTAAATGTGAGCCAAACATCTGAATTTGGACCGCGTGGCCGTGGGAATGCTTCAAAGGTTGTAACTGTGAAAAAATGGTCATAAGTCGAGTTCGAAACTCACTAAATAAATGTGGTAAATCGAGGACTACCTATATCTTCATATATGGCTACTTCAGATGTGAGGTTTATCCTTCCTGAATATTTTAAATATATCTTCAATTTCTTTATTTTTCCTTAAAACAATGATCCTAAAATTACGTTTTATTCACCCGTGCATCTCATTGGTACCCTAAATTACTGTTTTTCAACCCTGCCAACTTTAAGCCAGTTTGACTTCCAGCTAATATTCGGGAGCTTTCCCTGTCCTCTGTGAGGACTAGCATCTTGGGATGCCTGTGAGACCCAACGTTGGTCGAAAGAGAGCAGCCCCCTTGCGGATCCAGCGGGGATGGAACGCTCGGAGGTCGCTATAGCAACCCGGCCATTGCCACCTCGCGAGCGGTTTCCCCCCCCCCCCCCCCGCCGCCGTCGCCGTGGCAACGTAGCTAGCCTTGAAGGCGATTCGTCGCCCGGTGACCGTGGCAACGTAGAACCCTCCAACCCGGAGAGCCTTGAAGGGGATTCGTCGCCGGTCGCTATGACAACATAGAGCCCCCCCCCTCGCGCTTCACCGGCCCGGCAAGCCTTGCGAGCGGCTCGCCTGGGTTGCCATGGCGACGTAGAGGCCCTGCCCGCCAGGCCTAGCAGGCGGGCCTGCCGCCGCCTCCGCCGCCCCTGCCCCGCCTCAAGCCGCCGGGAAGGCGGGGTCAGCTCGCCCGAGGGCCCCGAAAAAGAGCGGATGCGGCGGCAGGCGCTTCCTTTCCTTCGCGCTCGGCCCTCCGACCGGCCATGGCTCCCGCCGGCGACCGCGCCGGCTACTGGGGCCCGCCGACGTCCACCCTGGACTGGTGTGAGGAGAACTACGTCGTGTCTTCTTACATCGCCGAGTTCTGTGAGTAAGGCGGCTGGAGGGGCCGTAAGGGGTGGGGGCAGGTGCGCCTCCTTTCTTGGACCCCCCTCCTCCTCCCCCAGGCTGTGAGGGGGATGGAGGGGGGTCACTTTTGGGGGGGGGTGTCAGGGAGAGCGGCCTTGTCCTCCTTAGCCTTGAAGCGTTACAACTTTGCAAAGGGTGGGGGTGGGGGTGAGGTAAATCGATGGCAGAAGCCCCCCACCCCCACGGTTATTTCTAGGGGGGCGCTGCAGTACCCCATAGGAATTGCTTAAGGGGGTCTTTCCCCCTATTCCAGATCCTTCCTTCCTTCCTCCCCCCCCCCCCCCCATTGTTGAAGCATGGAATGGGGGAATTTGAGATATTTGGAAGAGGCTGGGGTATTCATTTTTTTAAAAAAAATCTTTATTTATTTCCTCAAGCATGTATTAGATAACATATGTAAGTATAATGATGATATAATCATGAGAAGGAGCTATCTTTGGTCGTCAGGATAGCAAGAGACGGGATAGAATTCAGAATAGGAATAGGATAGAATAGAATGAAATTGAATTCAGGATAGGATAGGATTCAGAATAGAATAGAATATAGAATAGAATTCAGAATAGAATAGAATTCAGAATAGAATAGGCATAGGATAGGATAGAATTAAATTGAATTCAGGATAGGATAGGATTCAGAATAGAATAGAATTCAGAATAGAATAGGCATAGGATAGGATAGAATTAAATTGAATTCAGGATAGGATAGGATTCAGAATAGAATAGAATTCAGAATAGAATAGGGATAGGATAGAATAGAATTAAATTGAATTCAGGATAGGATAGGATTCAGAATAGAATAGAATTCAGAATAGAATAGGGATAGGATAGGATAGAATTAAATTGAATTCAGGATAGGATAGGATTCAGAATAGAATAGAATTCAGAATAGAATAGAATTCAGAATAGAATAGGGATAGGATAGAATAGAATAGAATTAAATTGAATTCAGGATAGGATAGGATTCAGAATAGAATATAATTTAGAATAGGATAAGATTCAGATTAGGATAGGAATAGGATAGAATAGAGTTAGAAGGGACCTTGGAGGTCTTCTAGTCCAACCCCCTGCCTAGGCAGGAGATCCTATACCATTTCAGACAAACGGTTGTCCAATCTCTTCTTAAAAACCTCCAGTGTTGGATCATTCACAACTTCTGGTTGCAGGTTGTTCCACTGGTTAATTGTTCTGACTGTCAGGAAATTTCTCCTTAGTTCCAGGTTGCTTCTCTCCTTGATTAGTTTTGGAAGGGACCTTGGAGGTCATCTAGTCCAACCCCTCCCCCCCTGCTCAAGCAGTAGACCCTATATCGTTTCAGACAAATGATTGTCCAGTCTCTTTTTTGAAAGCTTCCCGTGATGGAGCACCCACAACATCTGGTGGCAAGATGTTCCAGTGGTTAATTGTTCTCTTTCGGGAAATTCCTCCTTAATTCCAGGTTGCTTCTCTCCTTGATTAAGTTTCCATCTGTTGCTTCTTGTCCTGTCTTCGGGTGTTTTGTAAAATAGGTTGAGCCCCTTTCGCTTAGGGCAGGGGTCTGCAAAGTCGGCTCTTTTAAGACTGGTGGACTTCAACTCCCAGAATTGAAGTTGAGGTCCACCAGTCTTAAAAGAGCCGACTTTGCAGACCCCTGCGCTAGGGGATTATCTGGGGGTGGGGGGGTAGCTTTCCCCCCTAATAGTCTTAGAAAGGATTTCCAGAAAAGAAAAAATTGTCTGTGTTTCCTTTTCTCTGATTTTGTGACTTTGGATGACGCCTTGAGATCCGTCCCCTAGAAAGGTTGACCTTGGACCCATTTGGGGGGAAGAGGTTTAGGGACTGAAATCTAACATAGGTACCCAAAACTTCTATAGACTGAAAGAACCCATTGCCCTGTTTATTAAAAAAAAAAACCCACACCAATGAGGACTTCCTCAGGTTGAACTTGGCTCCTGGCAGGGCTGCGTCTGTGCAGGTTTCATGGCATCTGTGCTGCTTTCTTCCCAGATTCTTGCCCTCCCAGTGTCTCCATTTCCTGGTGGTCTCCCACCCATTGTTTTGGCATCCGTCAAGTTATGGTGCTGCTGCTGCTTCTTAACATCTTCCGATGCTCCGAAAAATGAATAAAACAGTTGAAAAGTTTTAATCCTTTCACTCTACGGGCTGGGCAGGGTGGCGGCGGCGGCGAGTTACGGATTTCGTACAGTACAGCTTTAAAAAAAAATAATGGCGCCATTATTACATATCGTTCCTGCAATCGGACCATTAACTTGTACAGAGAGTTAATTTTCTAGTTAAAATGTATATATGGGGCAGATGACGCCTGCAGTCAAAAGCTCAACTTTCGTCTCCCAACAATGCATGCAGATTCTCGTAGCGACTTCTAGAATTATGGAATGCTTTTTTTTCTATGGGTCAGACGTGGGTGGGAAAAAAATTCTAATTTCTAATGCAATTTGGGAGCTGAGATTTTTTTGCAAAAGAATACTGGATTGAGCAAAACTTGGGCAAATGCTGCCATTAAAACTAAACTCGGCATGATATTTAAATGTTGCCCCCTGGTTGCATGAACGCCATGTTCTACAGTTGTGCTTTAAGAAATTCTGCTGATGCATCTTTACTGTTAAACCTTGCCGATCTGTCTGGGTGTTTTTTAAAAACAAAGGAGCAAACTCGTCAAGCATATTAAAAACAACTCACCTTTATAAATATCCGAAGGAGCCTGGTAGCATCTTTTCTGACGGGCGTGCACTTTACTAACTGGAGTAAGGTTTCGTGTGGGCACACTTCACCGATACATGGCTTTTAATACAATACTAGTAGTCCTCGACTTACGACCACAATGGAGCCCAAAATTTCTGTTCCAAGGGAAACAGTTGTCAAGTGACTTTTGCCTCATTTTACGACCTTTCGGGCCAGAGATTTGAATCTGAAATCCCTGCAGTTATTAAATTAGCCACACGGTTATGAATTGAACCTGGCTTCCGTATTAACTGGGCTTGTCAGAAGCTCGCAAAAGGGGGGTCATATGACACTGGGACACTGCAACCTTCATAAATATGAACCAGACATCTGAATCATGTTCACGTGGCCAAGGGGATGCTGTAATGGTCGTAAGTGTGAAAAATACCCTTCCTTCCTTCCTTCCTTCCATCCATCCATCCATCCATCCATCCATCTCTATCATCTATCTATCTATTGCAGTGGTAGTCTGCAATACTAAGAAAATTCTACTACTAACAGAGATACAAAAGTGGGCAGTAGGTATAAAAAGGTTTACTACTCCTGGTCTCTCTCTCTCTCTCTCTCTCTCTCTCTCTCTCTCTCTCTCTCTCTCTCTCTCTCTCTCTCTCTCTCTTTATCAGTGGTAGTCAACCTGGTCCCTACTGCCCACTAGTAGGTGTTCCAGCTTTCGTGGTGGGCATTAGGGGTTTTGTCCGATACTGAAGCACTTTCCTTTTTAAAATTTAATTGACTCCCCTACTTTATAAATCACCCTTACTGTGGAACCGGTGGGCGGTTAGAAAATTCTACTACTAACAGAGATACAAAAGTGGGTGGTAGGTATAAAAAGGTTGACTACCCCTTATCGATCTCTCTCTCTCTCTCTTTCTCTCTCTCTCTCGTTATATCTTTCTCTATCTATCCTATTTATCCATCCATCCATCCATCTATCTATCAGTGGTAGTCAACCTGGTCCCTACCGCCCATTAGTAGGTGTTCCAGCTTTCATGGTGGGCGGTAGGGGTTTTGTCCAATACTGAAGCACTTTCCTTTTTTAAAAAAATTAATTGACTTCCCTACTTTATAAATCACCCTTACTGTGGAACCGGTGGGTAGTAGGAAAGTCTACTACTAACAGAGATACAAAAGTGGGCGGTAGGTATAAAAAGGTGGACTACCCCTGGTTTACAGTGAGCGAATCACATTCCAGATAGCCATATCTTATTATTTACAAAAATACCCTCCATGTTATTACAGTTATATCTCTTTCTATTACTGTCCTTGTTCTGTGGCTGCCTTTGATATCACAAAGAAAATTCTTGTTTGGAGAAGGCCACCTTTTCTGGACATCAGAAATTTCATATCCTTTATGGATATATAAACCAAGCTCCAGTTTCACATCTCTGCTCTTCCAACTGATGAACAGGTTGCGTGTCCAAGTCCTTAGCGCAGACTTCGCGGAAGCAAGATGTCAAATTGTTTCTCACAGGCGGCCCTTTGGACTTGTGCAGTCCTCGCGTTTCATCCTCCCATTTATTTCTGCTCCGTGCAGATTACAAGTTTGTTGTCGTGCTTAGATGTGGGCGGCGTTGGTGGAGCACCAATTTTAGGTCTTGCCCTCCAGGCGCAGAGGTGAGACGTGGGATGGCAGAGACGATTTTTTTCTAGCGATCGCTGATTGCGTTGTAGTAAAAAAAAAAAAAAAAAGCACAAATTCTACCCGCCGTTTCCCCCCCCCCCTGTAATCTCGATGAAGATCTCAAGGATTTATTGAGCAACCAACATTGTCCGCAGGTGATCTTGTGCGCTCCTAAAGTCAAGTCACCAAAATCGATAGGCGCACCGTCGAGGCAAGGAACCATTTGTGAGAATACCAGAGTCAGCAAAACCTCCCTGTTTTAATAAAGATGCATAATTGTCGGGACTATTTTTAATACCGGGGGAGCCAGTTTGGTCCGGGGGTGTTAAAGTGCTGAATTAGATTAAACCTGGGAGATTTAATCCTGCTTTAGGCACGTGGGAAGCCAGCTGGATGACTTTTTAAGGCTGGCCCTTTTCTCTTTTAAGTCTTAAGGAAGAAGGCAGCGGCGGGAAAAAATGGTGCCAAGAAAACCGCACGGGCTTGTCGGCGCTGCCTGGCTTGTGCACCTGTGCAAAAGTCGCTTCAGGCGCTGCGATTTTTGGGCTGCCTTGCAGAATTGAGAAATCAGACGAGCAGCGCATATATATATGGAGAGGGAGATCTTAGTGATAGCGGAGAACGGAAGACGTTTGGAATGCAGTGTCTCAGACGCACTCTTCCAGTGCTTACTTGCTTGTGGTTGTTACTATTTTTAAGGCCAGGTGAAGTGGGCAGGCTGCCTCAAAAACGCAGCACGCGCCAGCCGTGTACGTAGCACCGTCTGGAATGCGATTATCTCACATGGCGCGTTATTGCTAGGTTGGGCTCTCGAGAGAGCGAGACTCACCCTGGAATTGCAGGCAGAGGCAAGGGGTTAGGTGCCAGTCTGCCTCACTTGGGAGGCAGAAAAGGACATATTTTTTTTTGCCACAGAAGGAGCTGAGGTCAAATGCCAGCAGGCCATGGGTTCTACTCCAACCTTAGGCCTGAAAAATTGCCGGGGTGCCTTTGGCCCAACCACCAGGAGACTGTGAGTTCTAGTGCCCCCTTAGGTATAAAAGCCAGCTGGGTGGCTTTGGCCCAACCACCAGGAGACTGTGAGTTCTAGTGCCCCCTTAGGTATAAAAGCCAGCTGGGTGGCTTTGGCCCAACCACCAGGAGACTGTGAGTTCTAGTGCCCCCTTAGGTATAAAAGCCAGCTGGGTGGCTTTGGCCCAACCACCAGGAGACTGTGAGTTCTAGTGCCCCCTTAGGTATAAAAGCCAGCTGGGTGGCTTTGGCCCAACCACCAGGAGACTGTGAGTTCTAGTGCCCCCTTAGGTATAAAAGCCAGCTGGGTGGCTTTGGCCCAACCACCAGGAGACTGTGAGTTCTAGTGCCCCCTTAGGTATAAAAGCCAGCTGGGTGGCTTTGTCCCAACCACCAGGAGACGGTGAATTCTAGTTCCACCTCAAGCATGAAAACAGCTGGGTGACTTTGGGCCAATTACCAGGAGATGATGAGTTCAAATCCTCATTTTAGACATAATAGCCTGCTGGGTGCTTTTAGGCTAATCACCTGGAGCTGGAGAGTTCTAGTCCCACTTTAGCCATGAAAGCCTGCTGGGGCCAGTCACTTTTTCTCGGCCCAACTCACCATACAGGGTAGTAGTTGCTGAGCATTTTTCCATGGCGGAAAGAGTATTGCCTACGTCCATTGCCCGTGGTTACTTATAAAGGAATAAAAGCAGGAGATAAGTACAGTATAAAGAAATAAATAGGTTTAATACTAGTGGTTCAGCTACACTGATTTGGACTTTTAGTAAGTAACCACAACCGTAGTGCAACAGTTGGGCATGTCCTGGTGTGACCTTGTGTTGAAAAAGTAGAACATGAACAATGTTGATGCGTCTACTTTTTTTTTTAACTCCTTTTTTTTGGGTCCACGCCCACCTGCCTGAGAGTGACATCACTGGCCTTAATGACATGTCCTATGTATCTTCTGCTCCACAGCCGCCAGTAACCCTTGGAAAAGGGAAGTTCCCATATAGCTTTGGCGGTTCATGAACCGTAAGATTTTTTTGCATCTCTGGAAGTAAAGACCGTGAAGTTTTCACGTACTCTTAATCTGCATACAAACAGCCAGCACAGTTCATGCATGGGAAATCCAGGGTTAGCCGTGTTTGAAAGTATGGAATTAGCAACCTGCTTTTGAGACAAGCCAAGACATTTTTCGCCTTTATTATCCCCCACCCCCCACCCCAGAGAAATGGTTTGGTTTTGTTGTGGCCCGCCAGCGGAGCTGGCAGCAGATTCGGACAGTGAGGAGGGTTGGGGAGGAACCTGGGCCAGTCCTGGAGTCTGGGGAGGCTCGGATGAGGGCTCTGTGTCGGAGGCAGAGAGGGGGCCAAGGCCGTCCGGAAGTGATCAGCTGCCTTCGGAGTCAGACATCAGTGGGGCAGGAGAACAGCTGGAACCTGTTCCCAGTGTGCACATGCGCAGAGGTGCCAGACGAGGGGAAGAGCTAAAGAACAGGGGTCGACTTGGGAGTAAGGCCACCGGTGAACAATGAATGGCCCCTCCCACAGGGAATAAAAGAAGGAGCGCCTGGGGAGTGGAGTTTAAAGGAGGCCATTAGTTCGCTTCATTGGTTCGTGACTCTCTGAGATTCCTTGCCAAGCTTTGCAGAGATCGGCCTGGCAGCTCTCCAAGCCAGAGAAGGTCTGTGACTGTAAATCCTCCCTGGAAAGACTTTGCTGGATGTGAAGGAGCAGAATTCACAGTCAATTAATAAAAGGGGTTTTTGTCGGGACCAGGAGTTGGCTTCAGGCTCTCGGGAAGCCTCGCCGGATTCACTTAACAACTGTGTGCCTTAACAACCGTCGTGATTCGCTTCACAAAACGCGAGAAGACAAATCGTAAAATGGGACCGAAGCTCACTTCACAAATGTCTCCCTTAGCCACGTAAAAATGTGCATAAGTTAAGGACTCCCTGTTTTCTGCCCTGGATCCCTGCAGACTTCTGGCCCTGGAGCAAACAGAATAAGAAAGGTCCTGGGAATATCAAAGGACAGGGTTTTTGGCTGGCAGGGTGCTGCAAGAAGCGTCCATCCCATCTTCCCCCTTCTCCCCCCACCCCCCCCCCCCACCCCCAAGAAAAACCCCTGCAGACATCTATAATGCTGATCTGGCCCTTGAAGAAATCCAGTTTGACCCCCCGGCCCTCTACCACTTCCGACAAATGGTTGAACAATCTCCTTAAGGACTTCCAGTGTTGGAGTACCCACAGCTTCTGGAGGCAAGTAGTTCCACTGGTGAATTGTTCTCGCGGTCAGGGGATTTCTTACTTCCAGGTTAATTCTCTCCTGCGTTAGTCTCTTGTCCTGCCTTCAGGTGCTTTGGGGAATCGGGGGACCCCCCTCCTCTTCTTTGAGGCAGCCCCTCCAATATTGCAACACTGCTATCATGTCACCCCTAATCCTATTCGCTAAAGCAGACCTACCCAATTCCAGCAACCGTTCTTTGTATGTTTCAGCCACTACTAATCGTCTTTTGTCGCTCTTCTCCTTAGTAATAATTTCGTTGCTGTTGTGTTCTCATCCCATTTCCTTCCTCAATCCTCTCTCCATATCTCAGGCAGCCATAAGTTGTTGCTTTCCCCCCCCCCCCCCCCCCGTTCACGTGTGTCCGATTTTCTTGGCCAGGGTTTTTCCCAATGGTTTGCCATTGCACTCGTGACTTCTCGTCTGGACTACTTTAACGCTCTCTACATGGGGCTCCCCTTGAGATGCACTCGGAGGTTGCAGTTTATTTATTTATTTATTTATTTTATTAAATTTATACCCCGCCCTTCTCCAAACGGACCCAGGGCGGCGCACAGGGATGTTAAAACACATATAAAACATATAAAATTTTTAAAAACTTATTCTAATAGACCCTGCGCTAAAAACCGAATTTAAAAAACCCAAATTTAAAACTATCTAAGAGTCAGTAATGGGGGTTATGTTGGTTCAGAATGCAGCCGCCCGGGTGATGATGGGAACCTCAAGACATTCCCACATAACACCACTCCTGCGCAAGCTGCACTGGCTACCTGTGACCTTCCGGGTGCGTTACAAGGTTTTGATGACCATCTTCAAGGTGCTCCATGGCACAGGGCCTAGCTACCTACGAGACCGTCTACTGCCCCATACATCCCTACGACCGACTCGCTCCCAGGGAGTGGGTCTTCTCCGGGTGCCGTCGACCGGACAATGCTGGTTGGCGGCTCCCAGGGGAAATGCCTTCTCTGTGGTGGGTCCAACCCTCTGGAACGGCCGACCTCCCGATCTCCGTACCATCTCAGACCTCCGCTTGTTCCGCCGGCACTTAAAAACTTACTATTTTCATCTGGCCGGCCTAGCATGATCTACTCCACACCCTACTGTCTTATAATCAAATCAAAGTTTAATTTATGGGTTTTTAAATTTATTTTAAGCAGGGTATTGATTTAATTTAGTTATTATTTAGTAATATTTAGTATTTATGTATATTTATTTTAAATCTCTGTTCGCCGCCCCGAATCCCTTTGTGGTGAGATGGGTGCGGGTTACAAATGTTAATAATGATAATGATAATGATAATAATAATAATTGCTTCCTAGGGCTGAGAGAAAGCGACTGGCCCAAGGCCATCCAGTTGGCTTCCTGCCCAAGCTGGGGCTATTACTCCCAGTCACCCAGTTCCTAGTCCGATACCTTAACCACCACATCAAATTGGTTCCATTTGACCAATAGAACCTTTACCTTTAAGAGCCTGCGCCCGCCCACCCATCCCACCTGGTTGCTCGCGGTGCCATAACCGCGAGGCCGGGTAGTGGTGGAGCTGCCCCCTGCGCCCCACCCCAGCTTACTTCAAGGCCCCTGCAACCAGGCCATCCACACCCCGGCAATTGCCTTGTGGCGGCAGCAGCAGAGCCTGCAGCCGGAGCCCGCGTGGCCGCCAGCCCACTTCTGCTTGCTTGTGGCTGCAACGGAGCAGGAAGCCGAGCAGTGTGCCGATGCCACAACCGTGAGGCAAGACAGATATCGGGGCGCGGGTGGCCAGGCTGCAAGGGCCTTGAGGTAAGCCGGTGCAGGGCGCGCGTGGGGCAGCTTCATTGCTCCCCGCTTCACGGCAGTGGTGGCACTAGCATGCCCCGCGGCCTCCTGCCCGACCACGGACAAGTGGGCGTCCCATACATGGGAGGGTGAAAATTAGACACCCCCCCCCCCCCAGTGTTTATTTTGGTGCCCAAAAGAAAATAAGGCCCAGACTTAGGCAGGGAAGGTTCCTAAGTCCAGGGAGGAAATGCAGAAGGTGAATTGCTGGTTGTGGGAAAGAGTGTCAAGGTTCATTTCTGCAGGAGATCAGCAAACACAGGAGTGCCCCCTCCAGGTGCCACATGGGGAAGTCCCTGCCAGCATATTTGAAGAAGCCGATATACAAGAGCAGAGTTGGAAGGGACCTTGGAGGTCATCTAGTCCAATTCCCTGTCTAGGCAGGAAGCTCTATAACGTTTCAGACAAATGGCTATCCAACATCTTCTTAAAGACTTCCAGTGTTGGGGCATTCACAACTTCTGGAGGCAACTTCTGTTCCACTGATTAATTGTTCTCACTGTCAGGAAATTTCTCCTCAGTTCTAAGTTGCTTCTCTCCTTGATTAGTTTCCACCCATTGCTTCTTGTTCTGCCCTCAGGTGCTTTGGAGAATAGCTTGACTCCCTCTTCTTTGGGGCAACCCCTGAGATATCGGAAGACTGCTATCATGTCTCCCCTGGTCCTTCTTTTCATTAAACGAGACCTACCCAGTTCCTGCAACCATTCTTCGTATGTTTTAGCCTTCAGTCCCCTAATCCTCTTTGTTGCTCTTCTCTGCACTCTTTCTAGAGTCTCCACATCTTTTCTACATCGTGGCAACCAAAACTGGATGCAAATATTCCAAGTGTGGCCTTCCCAAGGCCTTATAAAGTGCTATTAACCCTTCACGTGACCTTGATTCTCTCCCTCTGTTGATGCAGCCTAGAACTGGGTTGGCTTTTTTGGCAGCTGCTGCCCACGGCTGCCTCATATCTAAATGGTTGTCCACTAGGACTCCAAGATCCCTTTCACAGCTGCTCCTATCGAGCAAGGTACCACCTATACTGTACCTGTGCATTTCATTTTTGTTGCCTTAATGTAGAACCTGACTCTTTTCGCCCTTGAATTTCATTTTGTTAGATAGTGCCCAATGTTCAAGTCTGTCAAGATCCTTCTGTATCTTAAGCCTTTATCTTCTAGAGGGTTGGCGGTTCCTGCCAGCTTGGTGTCATCTGCAAATTTGATGAGTTCCCCATTTATCCCTTCATCCAGATCATGGATGAAGATGTTGAAGAGTCCTGGGGGACTCCACTGCCTACTTCCCTCCATGTAGATGCAGTTCCATTGAGGACTAGATATGTGTCTCAGGAATGGAGCCCTTCCCTCACCTCTCCTCTTTCCTCCCTCTCATTGCTCTGGTGAAGAGGCGGAATTACCAATATATGAGGTGATCCATCAAAGCAGCCACAGTACAGCAACAAATCTTCAGGTTAATGTGTCAAGAAGGGTAACACCATGTTCTGGGATTACTTTGCAATTTTTGTGTGAATTATGGCGACACCCCGTTCTCACCAGTTTTAAACGCCTGTTTGGGCATTTTTATAGATCATCGTGCCTCTGAGGGCACAAAACCCAAAGGTAGATAATTGTCAGTTTTGGTGCTTCCTCCATTTATTCTTCCCTCTTTGAACCCTTCTCCCTTTCATCCCAAATCCCAAATATATTGATTGGGTGCTTTGTGTGGGTTGTGTGTGGATGCAGGTCGTCCTTCCTTAATGACCGATTGCTTAGCAATAGCATTTACATACGCCTTCATGGTGCCTTACTGCCCTCTCTAAGCAGAATAACAAGAGTTGGAAGGCACCTTCTAGTCCAGCTCCCTGCTCAGGAAACTGGCTGTCCCACTGCTTAAGAGACCCTACCCATTTCAGTCAGATGGCTGTCCAGTCTCTTCTGAAAAACCTCCAGTGTTGGAGCACCCACAACTTCTAGTGGCAAGCAGTTCCAGTGCTTAATTGTTCTCATTGAGGAAACTTCTCCTTAGTTCTAGGTTGCTTCTCTCCTTGATGACTTATTTTATTTTATTTTTTATTTTATCCAATTTATATCCCGCCCTTCTCCAAAAGGACCCAGGGCGGCGCACAGGAATTTAAAAACAGCATACAAAGATAATACAAAACATATAAATTTAAAAATCTATTAAATGGTAACCTGCGCTAAAACCAATTAAAATCCCCCAATTAAAACTATCTAAAATTCGTCACAGTAGAGGCTATCCTAGGCCGGCTTGGTGAAATAAGTGTGTTTTTAAACACTGGCGGAAGAGGCGGAGGTCGGTGATGGTGCGGAGTTCAGGGGGTAGGTCGTTCCACAGGGTAGGACCTGCCACAGAGAAGGCCCTTCCCCTGGGTGTCGCCAGCCGGCACAGTCCGGCCGACGGCACCCTGAGAAGGCCCTCTCTGTGGGAGCGTATCGGTCTAAGGGATGTATGGGGCAGAAGACGGTCACGCATATAACTCGGTCCCGAGCCATGGAGCGCTTTGAAGATGCTCGTCAAAACCTTGAAGCGCACCTGAAAGACCACAGGAAGCCAGTGCAGCTCGCGCAGGATTGGTGTTATGTGGGAGCATCTAGGAGCTTCCGTAATCACCCGCGCGGCTGCGTTCTGCACTAACTGTAGCTTTCGAGTGCACCTCAAGGGAAGCCCCATGTAGAGAGCATTGCAGTAGTCCAGTCGAGATGTCACGAGGGCCTGAGTGACTGTGCGAAGGGCAGCCCGGTCCAGTAAGGGGCGCAATTGGCGCATCAGGCGTACCTGATGAAACGCCCCCCTGGCCACGGCCGCCACATGGTCCTCCATAGACAGCCTGGAATCCAGGAGGACACCCAAATTGCGCGCCCTCTCCACGGGGGCCGGTGTTTCGCCCCCAATGGCCAGAGTTGGAGTAATCTGGCTGAACCGGGGTGCCGGAAACCACAGCCACTCAGTCTTGGATGGGTTGAGCCTGAGTTTGTTACTACCCATCCAGATCCGTACGGCTTCCAAACACCGGGATATCACCTCGACGGCATCGTTGGGGTGGTCTGGGGTGGAAATGTACAACTGAATATCATCAGCTTTCCACCCATTGCTTCTTGTTCTGCCCTCAGGTGCTTTGGAGAATAGCTTGACCTCCTCTTCTTTTGGGCAGCCCCTGAGATACTGGAAGGAAGGGAGGGAGGGAGGGAGGAGAGAAGGAAGGAAGAGAGGAGAGAAGGAAGGAGGCAAGGAGAGAAGGAAGGCTCTCTCCTTGATGACTTTCCACCCATTGATTCTTGTCCTGCCCTTCAGGTGCTTTGGAGAATAGCTTGACTCCCTCTTTTTTGGGGCAACCCCTCAGATATTGGAAGGCTGTTATCCTGTCAACTAAAGGCTGCACACCTCAGGCACCATATAAATACAACATGTAGTAAAACAACTTCTGGAGGCCAGTTGTTCCACTGGTTGATTGTTCTCACTCTCAGGAAATTTCTCCTTAGTCCTAGGTTGCTTCTCTCCTTGATTAGTTTCCATCTGTTGCTTCTTGGCCCGCCTTGTGTGCTTTGGAGAATAGCTTGACCCCCTCTTTTCTTTGGGGCAACCCCTGAGATTCTGTAGAGGTTCTCCACCATCCAGGTCCTGGTTGTCCCAAAGGTGTTTTTTCAGGAGGTAACTGGACTTTCTTGGTTTTCTTTGAAGACATTTCACTTCTCCTCCAAGAAGCTTCTTCAGCACTGACTGAATGGTGGGGAAGGGAAGGATGGATTCTCCTTGAAGACAAAGCTGGTCCTTGGCATCCTTTGAGAAGGTCCTTGAGGCCACCTGGAGGTTTACCTGTGTCCTCAGGACCACCTGAGTGGGGCAAATGGTTCCTGTAGTCTGCCATTTTTCCCTCTGGAAATCCATTCCAACTCCCACCCCATTCCAAGGGTCTTCACCCCAAATTGTGTAGCTCAAAGTCTGTAGAGATTCTCAGTCCTCCAGGTCATGGTTGCCCCAAAGGGGATTTTTCAGGAGGCAAATGGGTTTTCTTGATTTTCTTTGAAGACATTTTTTTTCCCATCCAAGAAGCTTCTTCAGCTCTGACTGGATGGTGGGGAAGGGAAGGGTTGATCCTCCTTGCAGACAAAGCTGGTCCTTTGCATCCTTTGAGAGGGTCCTTGAGGCCCCTTGGAGGTTTTCCTGTGTCCTCGCGGTCCCCTGAGTGGGGCTGAGGAGAGAAGGAGAAAAGAGAATTCTTTATTGGCCAAATGTGATTGGGCTCACAAAGAATTTGTCTCGGGTGCATAAGTTCTCAAGGACACAAGTAGGTTTTGCCTGTTTCTGTAAAATAGAGAAGAGAATAAGGGAAGAGAAGGGAATAATGGAAGGGAAGGAGAGGGGAAGAGAATAATGGAAGGGAAGAGGAGAAGAGAATAAGGGAAGGGAAGAGAAGAGAAGAATGGAAGAAGAGAAGAGAAGAATGGAAGGGAAGAGAAGAGAAGAGAAGAGAATAATGGAAGGGAAGAGAATAAGGGAAGGGAAGAGAAGAGAAAAGAATACGAGAAAAGAAGGGAAGAGAATAATGGAAGGGAAGAGAAGAGAATAATAGAAGAGAAGTGAATAAGGGAAGAGAAGAGAATAATGGAAGGGAAGAGAAGAGAAGAAGGGAAGAGAAGAGAATAATGGAAGGGAAGAAGAGAATAATGGAAGAGAAGAGAATAAGGGAAGAGAAGAGAAGAATGGAAGAGAAGAAGAGAATAAGGGAAGGGAAGAGAAGGGAAGAGAATAATGGAAGGGAAGAGAAGAGAATAAGGGAAGAGAAGAGAAGTGAATAAGGGAAGAGAAGAGAATAAGGGAAGAGAAGAGAATAATGGAAGAGAAGAGAATAAGGGAAGGGAAGAGAAGAATGGAAGAGAAGAAGAGGAGAATAAGGGAAGGGAAGAGAAGGGAAGAGAATAAGGGAAGAGAAGAGAAGAAGGGAAGAGAAGAGAAGAAGGGAAGGGAAGGGAAGAGCTGTACTAGATAACTTCACTTACAAGAAGCCAGCCTGTCTGCTTTCTCAGTTTCAGAATATTTATGGCTTTTGAGATAAGTCCCAAAAACTGGAATTCACCTTGCAGTATAGTAAAAAGCCAGCCTATTTTGAAATAAGAGCTGTATTTTGCAGCCAGACCGGTTATTACTATATTTTGCTCAAGCTGTAGGTTGTGAATTCATGAGCAATTCCATCCAGAACACTCGGTGATGATGCTATTTATACATTAATGTGATGATTTTTTTTTTTTGGTTCCGATGCTAGATCGCCTGTTTATCTTTTGTAGTTATACACAATATTTGTTTAATTTTATGTGGGGAATCATTAGTTGGTTCATTGTTTTGTTTTTGGCTGCCGGCTGCCCAATCCTTGAGCTGTGCAGCCATATAAGCCTTAAACAAAACCTTAAAAAAAAAAAAAAGTTTCTAAATTTAAATTTAAAGCGGCTTCAAACGATGAGTAACCAGTTCTGCCAGCCAAACAGAAAGACCTACGTATTTGCTTCCTAAAGGCGTAATTGTTCCCTCCTTATCTCTCATTGGGCTGGACAGCTCACCGGGGTGTTAGGAGCTGGTGATCTTGTGCCCTTTTTCGATTGCGGTTGTGGCCTTTTTGTGTTGTTGAGGTTATGTTCTGGGAGCCTGGTTGTTTTCCTGCAGGGTTGCATTCCCAGTCTAGCCGACAAGTATGACTTCAGCTTTTTTCTTTCTCTCTTATCGCCCCATGACACCTTTTCTATTTGGACAAGCTAGCATAGAAGTGGGTGCCGCCGAGCTGGGTAACGAAAAGTTTGTTGGCAAAGCAAGCCAGGACTGGCAGTCCTTGTCTTACGACCACCCTCGAGGCCAACAATTTCTGTTGCTAAGCGAGACGGTTGTTACGTGAGCTTGGCCCCATTTTTACAACTTTTCTTGCCACGGCTGTTCAGTGAAGTTGTTCAGTTAGTAGCAACAGGTATAGCAGTCAAGACCTGTATACCGCTTCACGGTGCTTTCCAGCCCTTCTCTAAGCCGTTTTACAGAGTCAGCTTCTTGCCCTCAACAATCCAGGTCCTCGTTTTACCGACCTTGGAAGGATGGGAGGCTGAGTCAACCTTGAGCCTGGTGAGATTTAAACTACTGGCAGTTGGCAGAATTAGCCTGCAATACTGTATTCTAACCACTGTGCCAACATGTGTGGGTGGGTGGGTGGGCGGGCGGGCGGGCGGGCGGGTGGAAGGAAGGAAGGAAGGAAGGAAGGAAGGAGAGAGATAACAGATTTATATACCACTTCACCGTGCTTTCCAGGTCTCTCTAAGCAATTTGCAGAGTCATCCTCTTGCCCCCAACAATCCAGGTCCTCGTTTTACCGACCTTGGAAGGATGGGAGGCTGAGTCAACCTTGAGCCTGGTGAGATTCAAACTACTGGCAGTGAGTGGTGAATTAGCCTGCAATACTGTATTCTAACCACTGTGCCAACATGGAAGGAAGGAAGGAAGGAAGGAAGGAAGGAAGGAAGGAAGGAAGGAAGGAAGGAAGGAAGGAAGGAAGGAAGGAAGGAGAGATAACAGACTTATATACCGCTTCACAGTGCTTTCCAACCCCTCTCTAAGCAGTTTACAGAGTCAGCCCCTTGCCCCCAACAATCGGGGTCCTCATTTTACAGACCTCAGAAGTACAGAAGGCTGAGTCAACTTTGAGCCTGGCGAGAATCGAACTGTTGGCAGTCGGCAGGATTAGCCTGCAATACCGCAATCTCACCACTGTGCCCCCGCGGCTCTTAGTAACACGGTCGTTAAGCGAACCTGGCTTCCCCATTGACTTTGCTCATCGGAAGGCCGTAAAAACAGACATTAGGACACTGCCGCCGTCTTAACTACGAATCAATTGCCGGCCGTTTTCAGTTTTGATCAGGTGACCACCGTGGGATAGTGCAACGGTGCGGCAAGTGTGAAAAACGACGATGCAAACTTTTTCCCAGTGCCGTGTCTTGAACGGTCATTAAGCGAACTGCCGCTAGAAGGTCAACCTGTCCCGAGCGCCAGCTATTCTCTCCCGTTGGAGAAGGAAGGAAGGAAGGAAACATGCAGCAATGAGAGTTTGAAAGACAATGGGGTTTCTTGCTCAACCCAGTAAATAATTTGTTCCTGTGCCATTTTTCTCCCAGGCTTTTTATCCGCTTAGATCAGTGTTGCTCAACCTTGGCCACTTGAAGATGTCTGGACTTCAACTCCTAGAATTCCTCAGCCAGCATTCTCTGGCTGGGGCATTCTGGCAGTTGAAGTCCGGACATCTTCAAGTGGCCAAGGTTGAGCCACACTGGCTTGGAGCTTGTTGAATGTCAGGTCAACGGGGCTAATTGACTTTGGAGTTAATTCTACCAGGCTAGGCAGCTGGAGGGTAGCTTTCTCCATTACCAACCACAGGTATAACATCACAAGGAGTTGGGATTGCACAGAGTAGCTATAGTGTTTGTCATCAGAATGCAACAAGGGGTTAGGAAGCACCGAGAGGTACATTGGAAGTGCATCAACTCTTGATTCCCAGAATTGGATAGCGTTGTGGGATAGGATAAATAGGATGGATGGGATGGGATAGGATATATGATAAACATGGACACAAATATGAGATAGATAGATAGATAGATAGATAGATAGATAGATAGATAGATAGATAGATAGATAGATAGATAGATAGATAGATAGATAGATAGATAGATAGATAGATAGGAGATAGATACAATACAATACAATACAATAGCAGAGTTGGAAGGGACCTTGTAGGTCTTCTAGTCCAACCCCCAGCGTGGGCAGGAACCTTATACCATTTCAGACAAATGGCTATCTAACATCTTCTTAAAGACTTCCAGTGTTGGGGCATTCACAACTTCTGGAGGCAAGCTGTTCCAGAGGTTAATTGTTCTAACTGTCAGGAAATTTCTGATAGATAGATAGATAGATAGATAGATAGATAGATAGATAGATAGATAGATAGATAGATAGATAGATAGATGATAGATAGATAGATAGATAGATAGATAGATAGATAGATAGATAGATAGATGATAGATAGATAGATAGATAGATAGATAGATAGATAGATAGATAGATAGATAGATAGATAGAAAGAAAGAACATGGACACAAATATGAGATAGACAGACAGACAGACATGGACACAAATATGAGAGAGATAGATAGATAGATAGACAGACAGACAGACAGACAGATAGACATATATGAGGCGGGTGGGTGGGTGGGTAGGATAGCTAGATAGATAGATAGATATATAGATGGATATATAGATAGATAGATAGATAGATAGATAGATAGATAGATAGATAGATAGATAGATAGATAGATAGATAGATAGATAGATAGATAGATAGATAGATAGATAGATAGAGTTTGCAGGAGACCATTAGTTCACTTCAGTGGTTCGTGACTCTCCAAGTCTCCTTGCCAAGTTTCACAGATCTCAGCCTGGCAGCTCTCCAAGCCAGAGAACGTCTGTGATTGTAAATCGTCCCTTGAAAGACTTTGCTTGAGGTGAAGGAGAAGAATTCACAGTCAATTAATAAAAGGGTTTTTTGTCGGGACAAGGAGTTTGCTTCAGGCTCTTGTGACGCCTCCGTCAGAACAATTGTGGTCAAAAACAACTGTACAACACTAGCCCTGTTTCCAATAGTATGTCTGTTATTTGTTTTCACTTTTGTTTTTATGGCGAGTGAAATGCCAGGACAATTACACTGCATTCAATGTATTTATTGTAAAGGAAAAGGTTTTGTTGTCAAAGATAACTGAAATGTGTGTGTGTGTGTATGTGTATTTATGTACACACACACACACATATATATATGTTACGTTTTTGAGCTGATCAATAAATAAGTCAGGGAGACTAGTATAGATCTATTTTGAGCTTTTTAGTTCTCATCAGCTAGCCATACCCTTACTGGGATTCGAACAAGGGCTGTATTACATGTTAGGCAGAAGCCTTAGCCATTAGGCCACCAGGTTATCTTCCTGATCAGCTGAGACAGGAGGATAAGTATATACTTGTGTCACAACACCCTGTTAAGCCCCAATTAAGGGAGGAAACATACTGCTCTCCTTTTCTGCCTTTCGGCTCATCACCAGAGACCATCTAGACAGAAAGCCATGAGTTCCGTTGTGTACTTTTTTATATGTGTTTTAAGTTTTTGAGCTGATCAATAAATAAATCAGGGAGACTAGTATAGATCTATTTCGAGCTTTTTAGCTCTCATCAGCTAGCCATACCCTTACGGGATAATACAGCGCCGTAAGGGTATGGCTACCCTTACAAATCCCAGTAAGGGTATGGGAAATAGATCTATCCTAGTCTCCCTGATTTATTTATTGATCAGCTCAAAAACCTAACACACACACACACACACACATATGTAGTCTACTGCTGTGCCTGCTGAGGTCATTCCCAGCTGCTCTGCTCTTCCCGTCGTTCATTTATGTATTTATTTATGTATTTTATTGTATTTATTGTATTTTATTGTATTTTTGTATTGTTTTTAATATTTACCTGTGCACCGCCCTGAGTCCCTTCGGGGAGATAGGGCGGTATACAAATCCCAAGAAATACTAATCCCAAGAAATAAATAACCGAGAATGCAGAGTGTTAATTGTAGGGGAAGAGAGTCGAGAGCCTTGGAATGGTGCTCTTTTCCTCCCAGGAATGTCCTTTTTTCCTCCTCCTTCAACGAATAACCGGCTGTAAAATCATCAGCAGTGTTGCTCAGGCCTTCTTCCTTTTGGCTTCGTTTCTGCAGGGAACACCGTTAGCAACTTGATTTTCATCCTCCCTCCCATCTATGGCGCCATTCAGAGTTACAGAGACGGCCTTGAGAAACGCTACATCATGGCTTACTTGTGTGTCACAGGTACGTGAGCGCCGCCTCCATTCTATGACGGGGTCCGACCGAATGGGGTTTTTTTTTTCTCCGACTTCGGTGGGATCTCTAGGTTGAATGTCCAGCCAGGGGACCCTACACGAAATATTGTCGGAATAGTGTGGCATTATTAAAACTTTTTAGCCCAGAGAAATAATGGGAGCTTTTCTAAGATATTTTTTTTTACCCAACAGCTTTTCTTTCCAAATCTGCTTTAGAATTTAACGACATTTTTATCAGCTTGTCTGTGTCTCTGTCTGTTTTCTGTCTGTCCATCCATCCATCCATCTATCTATATCATCTATATCTCTACTTACATCTGTCCATCTATCTATCTCCATCCACCCATCCATCCATTCATCTATTTTCTGTCTGTCTGTCTGTCTGTCTGTCTGTCTGTATATCTATCTATCTATCTATCTATCTATCTATCTATCTATCTATCTATCTATCTATCTATCTATCTATCTATATCCATCCATCCATCTATCTATCTCCATCCATCCATCCATCTATCTCCATCCATCCAGCCTGCCATCCATCCATCCATCTCCATTCATCCACCCATCTATTGTCTGTCTCTCTGTCCGTCTGTCCATCCATTCATCCATCCATCCATCTATCTCCATCTACCCATCTATTGTCTGTCTGTCTATCCATCTATCTATCTCCATCCACCCATCCATCCATTCATCTATTGTCTGTCCGTCCGTCCATCTATCTATCTATCTCTATCCATCCATTCATCTATTGTCTGTCCACCCACCCACCCACCCACCTACCAAATATATTGGCCATAAAAGAACATTTTAAAACATTTTTACCTGTACTGTCAAACAGCACAGGTAGTCCTTGACTTAACAACAGTTTGTATAGTGACCATTCTCCATGCCTCTGGACACCCCAAGACGCCTTATTGGTGAGCGGGGCGACATATACATTTCACCATAAATAAATTAAGGGGGGGGGGGAAGGGAGGTGGAAACATTGGAATGTATCAAAAGCAGTAATTCTGTCTCTCCTAGTTGGAATTCCATCTCATCATCCTTTCTCATTTGGCTTTCAGCTGTGGGCCTGGGATCCTGGTGCTTCCATATGACTCTGAAGTATGAAATGCAGGTTAGTAGCCCCTGGTAAAAGTGTGCACATTTTGTGTCTGTGGCCAGGTGACATGCCTGGATCTCTTTTTGCTTCCTTGGTTGATTGGTAGGCGTGCATTCATAGGGTGTTTTGTTGGGGATTAAATTACAATACAATACAATACAATACAATACAATACAATACAATACAATACAATACAATACAATACAATACAATACAATACAATACAATACAATACAATAGCAGAGTTGGAAGGTACCTTGGAGGTCTTCTAGTCCAACCCCCTGCGTGGGCAGGAACCTTACACCATTTCAGACAAATGGCTATCTAACATCTTCTTAAAGACTTCCAGGGTTGGGGCATTCACAACTTCTGGAGACAAGCTGTTCCAGAGGTTAATTGTTCTAACTGTCAGGAAATTTCTCCTAAATTGCTTCTCTCTTTGATTAGTTTCCACCCATTGCTTCTTGTCCTGCCCTCAGGTGCCTTGGAGAATAGTTTGACTCCCTCTTCTTTGTGGCACCCTCTGAGATATTGGAAGACTGCTATCATGTCTCCCCTGGTATTTCTCTTCATCAAACTAGACATACCCAGTTCCTGCAACCGTTCTTCATATGTTTTAGCCTCCAGTCCCCTAATCCTCTTGGTTGCTCTTCTCTGCACTCTTTCCAGAGTCTCCACGTCTTTTCTACATCGTGGCGACCAAAACTGTATGCAGTATTCCAAGTGTGGCCTTACCAAAGTGCTCTCGTGTTCAACTCCTAGAGACCAAATACGGCAGTAACCACCGTGCTGTGCATAGTTAAAACACTTTATCCAAGAATCCAGAAAACGATACAGAAGGATTGACTAATCTAGAATAAAATACATGATTGGAGTCCTAGAGGACATTCACTTAAAATAGGAGCCAGCCGTGTGCTGCAGCTGTCAAAAAAGCCAAAGCAATCCTAGGCTGCATTAACAGAGGGACAGAATTAAGGTCACGTGTAGTGTTAATACCACTTTACAATGCCTTGGTAAGATCACACCTAGAGTACTGCGTCCAGTGTTGGTCGCCACGATGCAAAAAAGACGTGGAGACTCTGGAAAGAGTGCAGAGAAGATCAACAAAGAGGATGAGGGGACTGGAGACTAAAACATATGAGGAACGGTTGCAGGAACTGGGTAGGTCTAGTTTAATGAAAAGAAGGACTAGGGGAGACATGATAGCATCTTCCAATATCTCAGGGGCTGCCCCAAATAAGAGGGAATCAAACTATTCTCCAAAGCACTGAAATGCAGGACAAGAAGGCAGGGGGCTGGACTAGAAGACCTCCAAGGTCCCTTCCAACTCTGCTATTGTATATTGTATAATTAAAAAAAACAACATTAACTCCCTTATGCGACTACCCTCCAATTCAAAGTATGAAAACCTTGGGTCCAACTGCTTTGCGTTTTCTTCTCCGTTGCAGTTCCCCCTCCTCAAAAAATAAAAACAAATCAATGCTGACCCTTTTCACTAAAGATTGCCCTGCTCTGACCGAATACTTTGTGCATTTTTGCCATCTATGGGGGCTGCCATCCTCCTTTGAGTCCTTTCTGTAAGCATCAATAATCTTTTTGTTCTGCTTTTTTGCAGCTATTGGACGAGCTGCCCATGATCTACAGTTGTTGCGTTTTTGTCTACTGCTTGTAAGTATCTGTCGCCAGTTTCTCTTTCCTAAGTGAGCAACAGTGCAGAGGTCCTCGCAGGCTTAACGTTGATCCCAACTCACATAGACATGGGGGCTGAAATAGCTGGTGGAGATACAGTACCGAATCTGCAGGGATGGACTAGAATTCTCCCATCTCCTGGTACTCGGCCCAGTCACCCAACGGGCTTTCATGGCTAAGGCAAAACTAGAACTCGCCATCTCACCATTTATTTATTTATTTGTTTGTTTGTTTGTTTATTTGATTTATTTGATTTATAGACCGCTCCCTCTCCCCGAAGGGACTCGGGACGGTGCACAGGACTTTAAAAACATATTTATAAATACAACAATACAATATTTAAAATTGAATTAAATAATTTACACTGCGCTAAAATTTTAAAATATTAAAACCTTTATTTATGTATTCATTCATTCATTCATTCATTCATTCATTCATTCATTCATTCATTTATTTATTTATTTATTTATTTATTTATTTATTTCGAATTTATAACCCCCACCTTCTCCTGGCCATTAAAACCCTTAATACTATTCCCTACAATCCCTATTAAAACAATCTCAATTTATACTGCAGGCTAGGATAGGATAGCTTAGGCCAGGCCGGCCTGACGAAAGAAGTAAGTTTTTAACTTTTGGCGGAAGGAGCGGAGGTCCATGGTTGTTCTAAGTTCGGGGGGTAGGTCGTTCCAGAGGGTCGGGCCCACCACAGAGAAGGCCCTTCCCCTGGGCATCGTCCGCTGGCACTGCCTAGTGGACGGCACCCAGAGAAGTCCCTCTCTGTGGGAGCGGATCGGCCGCACCATCTCCTAGTGATTGACTCAAAGTCACCCAGCCGGCTTTCATAGCTGTGGTAGGACTAGAAATCACTATCGCCTGGTGATTGACTCAAAGACATCCAGCTGGCTTTCATGCCTAAGTTGGCATTAGGACATGTCAACTCCTGGGCATTGGCCCAGAGTCACGCAGCCACCTTTCATGCCTAAGGTGGGACTAGACTTCACCCTATCCTGGTTTCTAGCCTGGAGCCTAGTTTTAGGCAAGGCAGTGGAGATTCGTGGGAACTACAGAAAATGTCTGTATCATGTATGTCAATAAAGAAATTGACAATATTTTTTGCTTGGTTATTTTTTATACTTTTTAGCCACATTTTTAAAGATTGGATTTTCCTGCAAAGGGAAGTGACTTTACTTTTACTTTACTTTTATTACATTTCTATCCCGCCCTATCTCCCACAAAGGGACTCAGGGCGGCGCACAGGAACTTAAAATCCAAAAATACAAACAATAAAAATCTACAAAATTTAAAACTACAATTAAACAGTTTAACCTGTGCTAAAAAGAGAAAACAATTTAAAACCCAGCTCTAATAAATATGGTTGTAGCAGCTATGCCAGGCCAGGACTACAGCTAGACAGTAGTGGGACGTGGTGGCTCAGTGACTAAGGCGCTGAGCTTGTCGATCAGAAAGCTCGGCAGTTTGGCATTTCGAATCCCCAGCGATGTGTAACAGAGTGAGCTCCCGTGACTTGTCCCAGTTTCTGCCAACCTAGCAGTTCGAAAGCACGTGAAAAATGCAAGGAGAAAAACAGGAGCCACCTTTGGTGGGAAGGGAACAGCGTTCCGAGCGCCTTTGGCGTTTAGTCATGCCGGCCACATGACCACGGAGACGTCTTCGGACAGCGCTGGCTCTTCGGCTTTGAAACGGAGACAAGCACCGCCCCCTAGAGTCGGGAACAACTAGCACAGATGTGTGAGGAGAACCTAGACAGTAGTAACTCGAAGCATCCAAGTTTGACATCATATATATATTTTTTCCCCAGTACCTCTCAAACAAACTCAAATCTTTTTTCTTTAAACCTGTTGAAACAACTTTTCCCTCCAATAAGTTTCTTTGGTACTAAATTTATCAAAACATTATTGACATCTGTGCTTTTGTGAAAGGCTTCCTGTGGCCTTTCGGGTGCGCTTCAAGGTTCTGACGACCATCTTCAAAGCACTCCATGGCTCGGGGCCTAGTTATATGCGAGACCGTCTTCTGCCCCATACATCCCTTCGTCCGATCCGCTCCCACAGAGAGGGCCTTCTCTGGGTGCCGTCGGCCGGGCAATGCCGGTTGGCGACACCCAGGGGAAGGGCCTTCTCTGTGGCGGGCCCTACCCTCTGGAACGATCTACCCCCTGAACTTTGCACCATCTCAGACCTCCGCCTCTTCCGCCAGCGTCTTAAAACGCACCTTTTCCAACAAGCCGGCCTAGCATAACCTCCCGTTTTTGACTGTTTTAGATAGATTTTAATTTGGGGGATTTTATACGATTTTAGCACAGGACATGGATATAAATAGCTTTTTAAAAAAATTATATTTTTGTTATATTTGTATTGTTTTTTAAACTTCCTGTGCGCCGCCCTGGGTCCTTTTTTGGAGAAGGTGCGGGGTATAAATTTGAATAAAATAAATAAATAAATAAAACAATTGGATGGAGCTGCAAAGTCCGTAATGTGTTTTAAACATTTGATTTTTCCCCCCTGGTTTTTTTCACCCTGCTAATCTTAGCTGTACTAAAATGTACAACTGTATAATACTGGTTTAACATGCAGGACGGAGAATTTCCTCATAAGGTAGCACTTTTGCTAATGCGAAACAATTTTGTTCTTGGTATATTCCACGCCTCTTGCTTTATTATATGTGGATCTAATTATAGAGAAGGGGGAAAAACATACACACACACAAATTCTTTTGCGCTGAGTAGAAAGAGTATTCTTTGAAGGGTGACTAAAACAGGGTAAGCCTCCGATCGGAACAAGTTTGACAACTTTGCAATTCAGGTTCTCTGAAGCTGAGAAACAGAACGGAAGCACGGGAATAAATTCAGATCCCCTTCATTTGCAAAAGGAATAACCTGGTGTTTGCTTGTTTTTTCCTCTTCCATGTCACCACGGCTTTGCAAATTATCCGCTTTTCTGATAGAACCATAGAACGGAGCGGGATCTCGGCCACTTCCCACAAGCTTGAGTCTCCCTTTCCATCTTTCGTTATTTTAATCGGTTTTTATATGCCCACGTTTTGTGATAATGTAAGTCTCTTCAGATCCACTTCACACCGCCGGATGGGCGGCCTATAAATTTCATGAATAATAAGAATAATTCCGCATCGGCAGGAACTTAACAAATGAGATCCCTTTAACTAGGGGTCTCCAACCTTTGCAACTTTAGGTCTGAAGGATTTCAGCTCCCAGACTTCTCCAGCCAGCTTTTTAAAGCAGGGGTCTCCAACCTTTGCAACTTTAAGTCTGAAGGACTTCAGCTCCCAGACTTCTCCAGCCAGCTTTTTAAAGCAGGGGTCTCCAACCTTTGCAACTTTAAGTCTGAAGGACTTCAGCTCCCAGACTTCTCCAGCCAGCTTTTTAAAGCAAGGGTCTCCAACCTTTGTAACTTTAAGTCTGAAGGACTTCAGTTCCCAGAATTCTCCAGCCAGCTTTTTAAAGCAGGGGTCTCCAACCTTTGCAAGTTTAAGTCTGAAGGACTTCAGCTCCCAGACTTCTCCAGCCAGCTTTTTAAAGCAGGGGTCCCTGCTTTGCTGGCTGGAGAAGTCTGGGAGCTGAAGTCCTTCAGACTTAAAGTTGCAAAGGTTGGAGACCCTTGTCTTTAACCATTCGGATTTTACACTCCACAGAGAATTTAAAACTGCACAAACGGCTTTTGTTGCTCCCCCCAAAAACCACCTGTTCGAAAGCCCGAGGACAAATGGGGTGCTAAGGATTTATTTGGTCTTCCTTTTGACTCCTTAAAACCTTCTCGTTGGTATTTCTTTCAGGTACGAATGCTTCAAGTACAAGAAAACCATCAACTACCCTCTCCTCTTTCTACTACTAGCCTACAGCATTGGCGTCAGCATAGTAAGTGAGATTTGTCTTACCCGAAACTATTTTGATAAGGAGGGGTCGGGTGCTTGCAAACCCCCTCCTCTCCACTGCGTTCCTTTCCCATCTGCATTTCAGGCAGTCCTCGGCTTCACGACCACCGTTGAGCCCAAAGACCCGTTGCTAAGTTAGTCGAGCTGTTAAGTGAGCCTGGCCCCGTTTCGCAAGCTCTCTTCCCGCGGTTCTTAAGCGAATCGCTGCGTCCGTTAAGTAAGGAACATGGCTGTTAAGTGAATTGGGCTACCCCTGTTGACTTTGCTTGTCAGAAAGTCACAAAAAGTGAGATCACATGACCCAGGGGACACTGCAGCCGTCGTAAATAGGAACCATTCACCAAGCTGTCAGAGTTTGTTGCATAAATTCAAAAATCCAGAAGCACAGACAGATAAGTGATGCAGCTGGATTCATTAACTTTTTTATATACATATGAATAGGTGAATAAATGTACAATACCAACAGGTGGGTCTACCAAGTAAACCCAAGGCAGGAGAGTTACAGGCCAACACAAACAGCTAGTTTCATTTTAGCAGACAAGCCCAGACAGATTGCTGGTTTACTTCTCAGAGCAGCAGACTGCTTACGTTTCTGTTTCAATTCTCTGCACTGACTCAGATCTGTTTAAGCTCCCATTGGCTGACTTACTTGCTATTGCCTATCCATTGGCTGACCTTGTTCCCATGTCTCTCCCAGTCATGAATATCTTAACACAAGTGTCCAAATTTTGATCAGGGATGCTGCAGTGGCCATGTGAAAAATGGTCATAACTCCCTTTTTTTCCAGTGCCGTCGTAACTTCAAACGGCCACTAAAGGAATGATTGTTCCACGCCACTGAACTTTGGCATGGAAAAGCATTTGTTTGTGGCAGCAATGGTGATTTTTCCCAAACAAGAAGCATCTGTAGGTTTGTTTCTCGATCTCTTCAACTTTTAAACTGGGTGGACTTCAACTCCCAGAATTCCCTAGCCAGCCGGGGAAAATTCTGGGAGTTTATTTTATTTTATTTTTATTTTATTAGACTTTTATACCGCACCACTCTCACCAAAAAGGGACTCCGGGCGGTGCACAGGAAATTAAGAGCACAAATATAAACTTATACAAAAAGAATAAATATGTCATAAATAATCAATAAAATCTTATTAAATTAAACAATACCCTGTGCTAAAATCACTTTAAAACCCATTTGTTAAAACTTTAATTTAAAATCAGTCGATAAAATAGTCTCGGAAGTTAGGCCAGGCCAGCTAGATGGAAGAAGTGTGTCTTTAGATGTTGGCGGAAGAGGCGGAGGTCCGTGATGTTCCTGACCGCGGGGGGTAGCTCGTTCCAGAGGGCAGGAGCCGCCACAGAGAAGGACCTTCCCCTGGGTGTCGCCAGCCGGCATTGCCCGGCCGACAGTACCCGGAGAAGACCCTCTCTGTGGGAGCGGATCGGTCGAAGGGATGTATGAGGTAGGAGGCGGTCTCGCAAGTAGCTAGGACCACCCAGTTGAAGTCCACCCAGCTTAAAAGCTGAAGAGGTTGACAAATAAATAATTTGTTGGAAGGGAATCATAACCTTACAAAGGCTGGACTTGCCAGATCGCTTCTATCTTATTGCTGATTAGCTGGTTTTGCTTTCAGCTATTAACTAAATGGAAGATTTAACAGCTGACTTCACACAGCTTGTTTAATTAGAACGGTGATTAATTTGTGTGTGTGTCTTGCCGTGTCAGGCTAGCTCAGCCTGTTTAGTTAATGACTAATTTGTTCAACTACTGGCTCAGGCCAGAAAATGGATGACTCAGTACAAAAGCTTAGCGTCAACCTGGCCACTAAATGTGTAGTTATCATCCTAGCAAATTGCGGAGGGGACATTAAGAAGGAGGAGGAGGAGGGATTAAAATGTGGCCCAGGTAGCGCAGAAGGACCCAGTTGAGTTTCCCTGTAGCTTATTGCCCTCCGAAGCAACATTTCTCAAACTTGAAGAGATATGGACTTCAACTCCCAGAATTCCCCAGCCAGCATGCAGAGCGTTGGTCTAAGGCAGGGGTCTGCAAAGTTGGCTCTTTGAAGACTGGTGGGCTCCAACTCCCAGAGTTCCCCAGCCAGCATGCAGAGCCTTGGTCTAAGGCAGGGGTCTGCAAAGTTGGCTCTTTTAAGACTGGTGGACTTCAACTCCCAGAATTCCCCAACCAAGAGCAACCCACCTCTAGCCCCGAGTGCCAAAAGGGGAGTGCACACACATGTATGTGTACATGCCAGAAACCAGAACAGCAGCTGCCTGGTGCGTATGTGTGCGCCAGGAAGATGATATTCCTCTTTCCGATGCCTGCATGTACACCAGCCACCTTGTCTTCCGGTTTCTGGTGCACAGGCGCACTAGAAGATCAGCTGGCCGGCATGCCTACCGGAAACTGGAAGAGCAGCCCACCTGGTGTGCATGCGCACGCTGGGAAGGTGATCTTCTGGTTTCTGGAGCATGCATGCACACCGGCCAGCATGTCTCCACGTGCGCATGCATGCCAAAAACCAGAACACTAAGCGCATGCGTGCCGGAAACCAAACGTGATGAAAAATGGTCCTACGTTCCTTTTTTTCAGTGGTGGTGTAACTTTCAGCGGTCAGTAAGTGAGCCATTGTAAGTCGGGGACTGCCTGTATAAAGAAGTGACTTCTGATCTTCACAGCAGTAATGAATACAATTATACCTCTCTCTCTCTTTAAAGTTACATCATTTCTCTTCTTTCCGTGTTCCACCGTATCTAATTATCAAAAAGCATTACAGTTTTGTTTTTGTAATTATGCAAAAAAAAAGGCCATAAAAGGTTTCCAGCCATAAACACAGACATTGCCTTCTCTCTAGTCACACAGATCAATTTGAACTTCTCAGCACGTTCTGCCTGCTTCACCAGCCGTCCCTCTGCTGGGGGCATTGCCATGTACCTGTCCATCTTTGCGTGCAAAATAATATTGCCGCAGTTTGTCACATGCGAAAACCACCATGGCTTTTCCCCAATTGTTTTATCCATCGTTCCCACGCAGGTGATAATGTCTTGTGCTTTCATTTTCCAGGTATACCTAAACTGGAAACAGCCAGTGTTCCATCAGGTAAATTGTTTGCTTATTTCTGTTTCAACTTAGGAAATGGTTTTTAAAAAAAAGTTTTTCCCATTTCATCATATCAGGTGCGCGAGGCGAATCTTTACCTTATCGGATATTTGAAGACTGCTGTCATGTCACCATAGTCCTTCTTCTCACTAGACTAGATATACCCAATTCCTGCAACTGTTCTTCATATGTTTTAGCCTCCAGTACCCCAAGTAAGAGGAGAAAAAAAAAATAATAGGAGAAAAAGACGTACATTGTGCCCTTTTTTTAAAGGTCTTGAGATGGGAAAAATCTGAAACCCGAATAGCCAGCTCGTTTTTCCAACAGCAGACACGATGATACAATTTGAAATGCAATAAACTTTATGTTTATTTTTAAAATCCTCCAGTTGCATTGAATTTCATGTCCAAGAGGATGTGGATTGTGCCTTTGGGGGAGGCAAGGGAATAAGATTTACATACATACATACATACATACATACATACATACATACATACATACATACATACAATATATATTTTGCCTTGGATTTCTTACCAAGACAACCGAGTGCTTAGAATTCTAGATCAAGATCCCGTGTAGTGTTAATACCAATTTACAAGGCCTTGGGAAGGCCACACTTGGAATATTTGCATCCAGTTTTGGTCGCCACGATGTAGAAAAGATGTGGAGACTCTAGAAAGAGCGCAGAGAAGAGCAACAAAGAGGATTAGGGGACTGGAGACTAAACATATGAAGGACGGTTGCAGGAACTGGGTATGTCTAGTTTAATGAAAAGAAGGACCAGGGGAGACTTGATAGCAGCCTTCCAATATCTCAGGGGCTGCCCCAAAGAAGAGGGAGTAAAGCTATTCTCCAAGGCACCTGAGGGCAGAACAAGAAGCAATGGGTGGAAACTAATCAAGGAGAGAAGCAACTTAGAACTGAAGAGAAATTTCCTGACAGTGAGAACAATTAACCAGTGGAACAGAAGTTGTCTCCAGATGTTGTGAATGCTCCAACACTGGAAGTCTTTAAGAAGAGGTTGGAGAGCCATTTGTCTGAAATGGTATAGGGCTTCCTGCCTAGGCAGGGGGTTGGACTAGATGACCTCCAAGGTCCCTTCCAACTCTGCTGTTGTATTGTGTTGAGAGGAGATGAGAAGAGAAGAGAACTGGAAGTCTTTAAGAAGATGTTGGAGAGCCATTTGTCTGAAATGGTACAGGGCTTCCTACCTAAGCAGAGGGTTGGACTAGAAGACCTCCAAGGTCCCTTCCAACTTTGCTATTGTATTGTATTGTATTCTCCTTGGCCCTGCATTGTTTTCCTTTCCCACCCATTTGCCTGTCCCTCAACCGCCTTTCTTCTCTCTATTTCTGAATCAATCACTTTGCATGGGCGGGGCTACAAGACGGGAACTTATCTTTCAGCAGAATTAAAATGGGATTGGGGTTTCCACAGTGCCACGCCCATATTAGCAAGTGACTGGCAGTCTGGGATCCCACTTTGCCGAGCAAAGCAGAGACTGGGAGGCTGGCACCATCGAGATCGTTTGCATGATTTAAGAGCAATTAAACTTTGCCCTCCCCTTGTGTACATTATTCTAGATATTCTCTTTGTAGTAGTAAGCACAATATGTAAATAACCCCCAGGAAGTCTTGGGACAAAATAACCCTCTTAATAATTAGCGCCTATTTTGCAAAGGTTGCTTTTTGACTTTGCTGTCCTGTGTCATTATGCGACTGAGCCTTTTTGCCTTCTTTGGCTCAGGATGGGAGTTGTAATCCAGCAGGTTTGAGGAGGGCATTTGGTATATTCTGTTGTGATTATCTTTTATTTTTGTATCTAATAAAAAGGCCCGCACTGAGCTAGTCAGGGCGCGCTCATTTGGAGGAAAATCCCATGTGTTTCGTTCTTATTTTTCCCACCGGAGCAGCCCGCCTTCTGTGGCTCAGCGTTCCCTCAATAGGGGGCGCTATTTTCCCACAATATTCCTCGTACAGCCCTACTCCTTTCCTTACAGGATTTACGACGACAATGGAGCCCAAAATCTATGTATCTTTTCATGGCTTTTTATGGACACTGAGAGCATCTGCATGAAAGACCAATTCCTTGTGTGTCCAATCCCACTTGGCCAATAAAGAATTCTATTCTATTCTTTCTTATTCTATTCTATTCCATTCCATTCTATATTCTATTCTATTCATGCTCTATTCCTTCCTTCTTTTCTTCCTTTTTCCCTCCCTTGTGTATCTTGTCTTTTGATGGACACTGAGAGCATCTGCACCAAGGACAAATTCTTTGTGTGTCCAATCCCACTTTGCCAATAAAGAATTCTATTCTATTCCATTCTATATTCTCTTCTATTCTATTCCATTCCATTCTATATTCTATTCTATTCCATTCCATTCTATATTCTATTCTGTTCCATTCCATTCTATATTCTATTCTATTCTATTCTATTCTATTCAATAATACAATAATACAATAGCAGAGTTGGAAGGGACCTTGGAGGTCATCTAGTCCAACCCCCTGTGTGGGCAGGAACCTTATACCATTTCAGACAAATGGCTATCCAACATCTTTTTAAAGACTTCCAGGGTTGGGGCATTCACAACTTCTGGAGGCAAGCTGTTCCAGAGGTTAATTGTTCTAACTGTCAGGAAATTTCTCCTTAGTTCTAAGTTGCTTCTCCCCTTGATTAGTTTCCACCCATTGCTTCTTGTCCTGCCCCCAGGTGCCTTGGAGAATAGTTTGACTCCCTCTTCTTTGTGGCAACCCCTGAGATATTGGAAGACTGCTATTATGTCTCCCCTGGTCCTTCTCTTCATCAAACTAGACATACCCAGTTCCTGCTATATCCTTCTATTCCATTCCATTCCATTCTATATTCTATTCTATTCTGTTCTGTTCTGTTCCATTCCATTCTATATTCTATTCTATTCTGTTCATGCTCTACTCCTTCCTTCCTTCCTTTTTCCCTCCCTCGTGTATCTTGTCTTTTGATGGACACTGAGAGTATCTGCACCAAGGACAAATTCCTTGTGTGTCCAATCCCGCTTGGCCAATAAAGAATTCTCTTTTATTCTATTCCATTCCATTCCATTCTATATTCTCTTCTTCTCTTCTCTTCTATTCTATTCTATTCTAGCTCCCTTCCTTCCTTCCTTCCTTCCTTCCTTCCTTCCTTCCTTCCTTCCTTCCTTCCTTCCTTCCTTTTTCCCTCCCTCGTGTATCTTGTCTTTTGATGGAGACTGAGAGCATCTGCACCAAGGACAAATTCCTTGAGTGTCCAATCCCGCTTGGCCAATAAAGAATTCTAACCTTCTAATCTAACATCATTTTGGCCCCATTTTACGAATTTGCTTGCCACAGCTGTTGAATCATTGCAGTTGTTAAGTGAGTAACACAGTTGTTAAGTGAGTCCGGCTTCGTCCTTGCTTGTCAGAAGGTCGCAAAAGGGAATCGTGTCCCCCCCCCCCCCCCCCAGCAAGCTGCAACCTTCATAAAGACAAGCCAGTTGCCAAGCCCCTGAATTTTGATCGTGTGACCACAGGGATACTGCAACGGTCATAAGTGTGAGAAAACGGTCCTAAGTCACCTTTTTCAGGGTGTTGTAACTTTGAACACATCACTAAAAGAAACGGTTGTAAGTGGAGAACTCCCTGCACTAGATTTCATTTACCATATTTTTTGGACTATAAGATGCACTGGAATATAAGACACACCATTTTATGTTGAAAAATATTTTTTTTAAATATTAAAAAAAAATCCAGACGTTTAAACCACTGGCACCTCTTTATGACGGCTGCTGCCTCCTGGGGCGGTCACGTGATCCCCTTTTGCGACCGTCTGAAAAGCCCCCAAAACAGCTTCCACGCCCACTCGCTTTATCTCGACTTTATAACCGAAACCCCTCGGGGATCGTTTCTGTTTTAGCCTCGTTCAGGAATCTCACATTCAAAATTACAAAACGGATGAAATTTTCATTCAAAAAACAGAAGTGTGGCTAAAAAAATAAATAACCCAGGAATTGTGTAACCTTGCCTGAATTTTGCTGGGGGAAAAAAACAAGTGTTGCCTTTCGGATATTGAATCCTAACGCATTCACAAAATCTCTCTCTTTTCTCTCTCTTTCTCTCTCTCCCTCCCCCGTCCAGGTTATGTACGGGACATTGGTGGCTGTTATAGTCTTACGCTCCGTGTATATAGTGTTATGGTAAGTAAGGTGTTAACTGCTTATAATAATAGCACCAATCGTGTGGAAAGAAGGGAGAGGAGAGGGGGGGAGCAAGGGGGAAGTAGAGAAGATGGCAGAGGGAAGAAAGGAGGTAGGGAGGAGGAGGAGAGAGGGAGAGGAGAAAGATTGAAGATGAAACAGACTGTAATGTGGGGGATGGAAAGCAGAAATGATGTGGCTTTGATAGTAAGAGGAATTGATATCATATTGAATACTTTTTAAATTATATTTTGTTAAGATGCAATGGTATACTTTGGATCAGGGGTCTCCAACCTTTGCAACTTTAAATCTGAAGGAGGAAATATTGCATTTCTTTTATCATTTAGGACCAGTGTTTCTCAAACTTGGTGACTTAAAGCAGGGGTCTCCAACCTTTGCAACTTTAAGTCTGAAGGACTTCAGCTGCAGGAGCTGGGTATGTCTAGTTTGATAAAGAGAAGAACCAGGGGAGACATGATAGCAGTGTTCCGATATCTCAGAGGGTGCCACAAAGAAGAGGGAGTCAATCTATTCTCCAAGGCACCTGGGGGCAGGACAAGAAGCAATGGGTGGAAACTAACCAAGGAGAGAAGCAACTTAGAACTAAGGAGAAATTTCCTGACAGTAAGAACAATTAACCTCTGGAACAGAAGTTGCCTCCAGAAGTTGTGAATGCCCCAACCCTGGAAGTCTTTAAAAAGATGTTAGACAGCCATTTGTCTGAAATGGTATAAGGTTCCTGCCCATGCAGGGGGTTGGACTAGAAGACCTACAAGGTCCCTTCCAACTCTGCTATTGTATTATTATTGTATTATAGCTCCCAGACTTTTCCAGCCAGCTTTGCTGGCTGGAGAAGTCTGGGAGCTGAAGTCCTTCAGACTTAAAGTTGCAAAGGTTGGAGACCCCTGCTTTGGATTACATGTATGTTAAAACATTAAAAAAAAAACTTTAAAATAATAACACCAATAGTGTTAGCAGTTGCAGTTTGAGCAAGAGGTGTGAGCTGCAGAGGGAAACATTTGCATTGCTGATTTTCTGATAACACTCAACCTTCTGTTGCTCCACTGCCTGGGAATTGGCTCTGTGGGTTGCGTAACCAGGCAAAAAAATATATAGCCTACAGCCATGATGGCAAACCTACGGCAGGCATGCCAAAGGTGGCACACGGAGCCCTTTCTGTGGGCATGCGTGCCATTGCCCAGCTGCTCTTCTATATTCTGGCACGTCAGCCAGCTGGTCTTCGCGGGCGCTGGAAAACTGCCTGAAAAACGGCACTTTGGGGCCGTTTTCAGGCTGCTTTGGGGGCAATTTGTCAGGCTGAAAACGCCCTGAAAACGGCCCCCAAAATAGGCATGCGCACGCCGGCCAACTGGTCAGGTCTCCCGTGCTCCAGCACGAGCGTTCCGGTTTGTGCCCGCGGTGCCGAAAAGGTTCGCCATCACTGACCTACAGTTCACTGTTTGGGTATCGAGAACCCTATCACCGCGACGTGCCAACTATTGTGATCCCAGCTGCAGAATTAAAATGGGAGCACAGCAGGTTCGCTACCAGAAATGCTACCAGTTCGCACACTTCACCCGAACCGGTGGTAAAAAAAATACTAAAGGGGAGGGTCTGTTTTTGCTGCCAGCAGGCTTCCTAAAGCTTGCTTCCCCCCAAAATTAGAACAACTACGGACCTCCGCTCCTTCCGTCAAAAACTAAAAACTCACTTCTTCTGCCTGGCCGGCTTGGCTTAATCGACCCATTTACCTCAAGCTGAATATTAAAATTGTTTTATTAGGGATTTTTAGGGGTATTCGTTTTTAGATAGTCGGGGATTTTAGCGCAGGGTCTAGGTTTAATTCATTTTAAATTTGTATTACAATGTCTGTTGGTTTTATACATGTATTTTTAATTCCCTGTGCACCGCCTCGGGTCCCTTCGGTGGGAGAGAGCGGTTTACAAATTAAATTATCATCATCATTATCATTATCATTATCATTATCATTATCATTATTATTATTATTATTATTATTATTATTATTATTATTATTATTATTATTAGGCCAAAAATGGGGGTGGGGGGGGAGGTTTGCTGAGAAAGAGAGAGAGAGAGAGAGAGAGAGAGAGAGAGAGAGAGAGAGAGAGAGAGAGAAAAGAAGGAAGAAAGAGAAAAAGAAAGAGAAGGAAAGATAGAAACAGAGAAAGAAAAGAGAGAGAAAGAGAAAGAAAGAAAGAAAAAAGAAGGAAAGAAAGGGAGAAAGAGAAACAGACAGAAAGAAATGAGAGAAAGAAGGAGAAAGGAAGAAAGAAAGAGAAAGAGGGATGGAGGGAGAGAGGAAAAAAGGAGAGGAAGGAAGGAAGGAAAAGGAAAGGGAAGGAGGGAAAAAGGAGAGGAAGGAAGGACTGCAAACCTGACACTAGAAGCAGCTTCAGAGCATCCAGGGCTGGAAGGGTTCTGGAGGTCATCTAGTCCAACCCTGCTCCAGCAGGACATTTGTTAAAGTGAGTTTCGGTGTTTTGATCCCCCCAGTCACATGACTATGTAGTCACATGACCCCACCAAGCCACACCCATAGAACTGGTAGTAAAAAAAAAATTTGAGATTTTGCCACTGGAGCACAGTTTTGCTAGACTAATCGCTGAGTGACAAAGTGCCAGGGGGCTTCTTCATCCAGGTGTTGCTGCTTAGATGCTGTACACAGGTAGACTTACCATACTTCATTTAGTGACCGTTGGAAGTGACAAATGCCCTAAAAAAAGGGGACTTAGGTCTGTTTTTCACACTTAACAACCATGGTAGCATTCCCCCATCGTCATGTGATCAAAATGCGGACGCTTGGCAGACCACTCACATTTGTGACGGTTACCCTGCCCTTTTGCGACCTCCTGACAAGCAAAGCCAGTGAGGAAACCAAATTCACTTAACAACCGTGCTACTAATATAACAGCCATAATGATTCACTTAGCAACCGTGACAAGAAGAAAAGTCGTAAAAGGGCCTTCTCTGTGGCGGACCCAGCCCTCTGGAACGACCTACCTATCAGAACAACCATGGACCTCCGCTCCTTCCGTCAAAAATTAAAAACACATTTCTTTTGCTTGGCCGGCTTGGGATAACTTAACTGTTTTTAGGGTTTTTTAGGGGTTTATCTTAGTTTTAACATGGGATTTTAGCGCAGGGTTTAGTTTAATTCTTTTTTAATACTGTATTGTTTGTGGTTTTATATGTACTTTTAATTTCCCTGTGCCCCGCCTCGAGTCCCCTTGGGGAGAGAGAGCGGGTTATAAATTAAATTATTTATTTATTTTATCTACATCCTGAACTTAGGACCATCACGGACCTCCGCTCCTTCCGCAAACACTTGAAGACACATCTCTTCCATTTAGCCGGCCTGGCCTAGTCCCCCATAACTACTGGTAGACTGAGTTTTAAATTGTTTTAATTGGATTTCAATGGGTCAGTAGGTTTTAGGGTATCTTTTAGCACAGGGCATCATGAATTTAATATGCTTTTAGTATGTAGTCTTATTTATTATAGTCTTGTTATTGTTATGCTTTTTGTATTTCTTTTTAATTTCCTGTGCACCGCCCTGAGTCCCCCTGGGGAGATAGGCGAGGTTATATAAATTGAATAATAATAATAATAATAATAATAATAATAATAATAATAATAATAATAATAATAATAATAATAATAATAATAATAATAATAATAATAATAATAATAATAATAATAATAATTTAATTTATAGACCGCTCCCTCTCCCCGAAGGGACTCGGGGCGGTGCACAGGGGAATTAAAAATCGTACAAACATAAATACATCATAAATATATAAAAATCAGATTAAACAATTTATCCCTGCGCTAAAAAACCTAAAATCCTAAAAACTAAACCCCTTAAAAAGCCAATTAAAACAATTTATATATTCAGACTAAAAGGCTGGAGGTAGGTTAGGCCAGGCCAATAAATTAAATTAAATTAAATTAAATTAAAATATGGCCAAAACTCAACGAATTTTTCACGGCACATCAATTTGGGACTCAAATTGTGGTCTTAAGTCAAGGAGACCCCCTGTGTCCTAACCCTCCCAATCTGCTGTGCCGAATGCAAATAAATCTTGTTAAAGAAGACCTGTCCCGAAATAGGAGAACAACACGAAGTCCGAAAGTTGCTTTGAGAGACTAAACCCAGTTCTTCCTTCCTTCCTTCCTTCCTTCCTTCCTTCCTTCCTTCCTTCCTTCCTTCCTTCCTTCCTTCCTTCCTTCCTTCCTTCCCAGGGTGTATCCTTGGCTCCGAGGGTTGGGCTATACCTCCCTGGCTGTTTTTTGCTGGGCTTCCTCCTTTGGAACGTGGACAACATTTTCTGCGAGAAATTGCGGTAGGTTAATTTCCGGGGGGGGGGGGGGCTGGTAGAGTTCCATCCGCTTCCTTCCGTCCGTTTGTGTCAGGGGGTGAAACATAACAGGACCGTCCCACTAAGTTCCAGTGAAGCTGATTTATTGCGCCCGCCTATCCGCCAGAGAGGGCCGCGGCGGCTCAGTGGTTAAGGCGCTGAGCTTGTCGACCAGCCGTCGCTACCGGTTCGCCGAACCGGGCAACATTTCTGCCACAGGTTCGGGCGAACCGGGGCGAACCGGCCGAAGACCACCTGTGGTCCATACCAGCGGAGCCAGCCTTCTCTCATCTTCCCTATAATCGGTGCTACACCAAAAATGCTGTTGAATGCGGTCATTTGGGAGGTGCCCGAATGGTTGCCTTGTAAATCTTAGATTTGAGACGGGTTGGCCTTGTACATCCCAGCCTTTGTAACCTGACATGGTTAGGTTGACAGGATCTGCAGCAGGTCCATCCTGTTGGATGGGTGGGGACGTTTGGGAAAAAGTCAACCCTCAGGTATGAGAATGAGGAGCCTCCTAAATTCTCTGGAAGCCTCTAGTCCTCAGAGAGGTTACATTATGCCTGGCCATTGGGCAGCTTTACCCAGTTCTCATCGTGAAGACCTTGTTGTGGCCTGCCAGATTCGGACAGTGAGGAGGGTTGGAGAGGAACCTGGGCCAGTCCTGGAGTCTGGAGAAGGCTCTGAGGAGGGCTCTGCGTCAGGGCCGTCTGACAGTTATCAGCTGCCTTCAGAGTCAGACATTAGTGAGGCAGAAAAACAGCTGGAGCCTGTTCCCAGTGGGCGCATGTACAGAGTGGCCAGACGAAGGGAACAGCTAAAGAACGGGTCAACTTGGGAGGAAGGCCCCAGGTGGACGATGAATGGCCCCTCCCAGAGGGAATAAAAGAGGAGCGAAAGGGGAGTGGAGTTTGCAGGAGACCATTTGTTGGCCATCTGGTAGTCATTTGCTGCCTCCGGAGCCTGACACCAGCGAGGCTGAAGAACAGGGGGAGCCTGTTCCCAGTGCGCAAACGCATAGAGCTGCCAGAAGGCAAGAACAATTAAGACAAAAGGGGCAACTTGGGAGTAAGGCTTGGAGAGGATTGGCCCCTCCCATAAGACACAAAAGCGGAAGCAATTCGTTCATCTGGTCGGTTTCAAGCTTTGAGAACTCCTGTTTGACTCTGTGCTCAGCTTGGCCTTGCTCTGCAGGTGGCCATGAGGTCTCTGGCAGCATCCCAGGGAGATAAGGGTGGGTGTTTATCAACCTTCCCCTGAAAGACTGTGGCAACTCCAGCAGACATCTGTCCAGCTCTTCACAGGCTGTTTGCGAATCATTACAGGCTGTGAATGACCATAATCACAGCTGCGTAAATAAAAGAAGGTTTTGGGGACTAAGATTGTGATTTATGCTCTCTCAGGAATCTTGGGTCAAAACAGACCTCTATATTTCCTCCCTAGCCCAGGGGGGTGGGGTGCAACTTCTTAAAAGTGATTCTTTTACTGCAGGGGTCTCCAACCTTTGCAACTTTAAGTCTGAAGGACTTCAGCTCCCAGACTTCTCCAGCCAGCTTTGCTGGCTGGAGAAGTCTGAGGGCTGAAGTCCTTCAGACTTAAAGTTGCAAAGGTTGGAGACCCCTGTTTTACTGTTTCTCAAAAGAAACCAGGGTTTGCTGCGAAGTTCCTGGGTCTTGGTAGGAGGCCGGGATCTAGATCAAGATGGCTTGGGAAGCCAGTGGGTGACCTCTGGGCGATTGTGTCTCTCCACAGGGGGTTACGTGAGAGGCTGCCTCCGCTCGTGGGCGTCGTCACGCAGTTTCATGCTTGGTGGCACATCTTCACGGACTCGGTTCCTACCTTCATATCCTGTTCAGGTATGTTCCCTTTCCTTTCCAGCCACAGCAAGGATGGATGGACGGACATTGGAGAGGAAGGAAAGAAGAGTGGGTGGGTGGGGTGGGTGGGTGGATGGATGAATTCACATTGGAGAGGAAAGAAAGGAAGAGTGGATGGATGGATGGAAGGAAAGAAGAGTGGATGGATGGATGGATGGATGAATTCACATTTGAGAGGGAAGGAAAGAAGAGTGGATGGATGGATGGATGGATGGATGGATGAATTCACATTGGAGAGGGAAGGAAGGAAGTGTGGATGGATGGACATTGGAGAGGGAAGGATGGATGGATGGATGGATGGATGGATGGATAGGGAAGGATGGAAGGAAGATGGATGGATGGATGGACATTTGGAGAGGGAAGGAAAGAAGAGTGGATGGATGGATGGATTCACATTGGATAGGGAAGGATGGAAGGAAGAGTGGATGGATGGACATTAGAGAGGAAGGAAGGATGGATGGATGGATTCACATTGGATAGGGAAGGATAGAAGGGAGAGTGGATGGATGGATGGACATTGGAGAGGGAAGGAACAAAGAATGGATGGATGGATTCACATTGGATAGTGGATGGATGGATGAATGGATGGACCATTGAAGAGGGAAGGAAAGAAGAGTGGATGGATGGATGGATTCACATTGGATAGGGAAGGATGGAAAGAGATGGATGGATGGTTGGATGGATAGATAGACATTTCAGAGGGAAGGAAGATGGATGGATGGATGGAACGGACATTGGATAAGGAAGG
>CM077649.1:64091129-64133629 GCA_039707465.1 Rhabdophis nuchalis
CAGTGGGCTTTCCACCCTTCCCTCCCTCCCTCCCCACCTCATTAATACCTAAATAGCTTCTTAGGGCATACCTGAAGTAGTAAATAAGTGATTTTTTTTATTTTGTTTATTTTGTTTATTGTAGAGAAAAACAAAAGTTACGACATACATAAAAGCTGCAGAGTCAATATAACATTGAGAAGAGGATATCAGGGCTTCCTGCATCCAGAAATCTTATTTATTTTTACTTTTATGGCGTTGAAAGATTTGTCACATTGAATGCTTGGCGTTTGCCATTCCAAACTCTGCAGAATAAACAGTGTCTTTTTCCCCTTAAGACTTGGTTGAGTTATAATTTAATCCCCAAAGCCCCTCCGCTTAAAAGACGCCTGAGAAAGGGAAGAAGCCTCCAGGGTAGATCCCAGCTATGGAATTTGATTTACCAGTACAGCTCGTCCTCGACGTTACGACCACCACTCAACCCAAAATGTCTGCGAAACATTTGTTAGGTGAATTCTGCTCCATTTTTGTAACCTTTCTTGGCGTGGTTCTTAAGCGAATCACTGCAGTTGCCACATTAGTCAAATGGACGTTAAGTGAATCGGGTCTCCCCATTGACTATGCATGTCACAAAAGAAGCAGTTGACCTCCAGGACGCTGCCACCGTCATAAATATGAATCTTCTTCTTCTTCTTCCTCCTCCTCCTCCTCCTCCCCCACCTCCTCCTCCTCTTCTTCTTCTTCCTCCTCCTCCTCCTCCCCCACCTCCTTCTCCTCCTCCTCCTCCTCCTCTTCTTCTTCTTCTTCCTTCTCCTCCTCCTCCTCCTCCTCCTCCTCCTCTTCTTCTCTTCTTCTTCTTCTTCTTCTTCTTCTTCTTCTTCTTCTTCTTCTTCTTCCTCCTCTTCCTCTTCCTCTTCTTCTTCCTTCTCCTCCTCCTTCTCCTCCTCCTCCTCCTCCTCTTCTTCTTCTTCCTTCCTCCTCCTCCTCCTCCTCTTCTTCTCCTCCTCCTCCCCTCCTCCTCTTCCTCTTCCTTCTTCCTTCCAACGGTCACTAAATGTACCTGTAACTCCAAATCAGATTCTAGTTTGGTTAAAGCAGCCTATCGAAGAGGCTCTAAGTAACAAATTGTTTAACTGACGAAAATTTGAATTAAAGGTAATCCTTGGTTTACGGCGATTCATTTTGTGACCATTCGCCGTTAAAACAGCTCCGGAAAAGGGACTTATGATTGTTGTTCACACTTATAACTGTTGCCGCATCCCCGGGGGTCACGTGATCAAAATTCAGCCGCTTAGCAGCCGACTCATATTACGACGGTTGCAGTGTTCCTGGGTCACATCATCCCCTTTTGACAAGCAAAGTCAATGGGGAAGGCGGACTCACTTAACGACCGTGTTACTACTTCAGGGATCGGCTCAACACGTGTGGCAAGAAAGATGGGGCAAAAACTCACTGAACCACTGTCTCCCTTAGCAGCAGAGATTCGGGGCTCAATTGTGGTCGGAAGTCCAGGACTACTTGCGAACATATAACTATATTTTATATTAATGTCAGGATGCAATTCACCAACGGTCTTAAATTAGATCTGCATGGGTACGTTATATATCCGGGCTCTCCAACCTTGGCAACCTTAAGCCTGGCGGGACTTCAAACTCCCAGAATTCCCCAGTCAGCTTTGATCATCATCATCATCATCTCCTTTTAGTGACCCCGTAATCCAGGAGGTCCCCAAACTTAGCAACTTTAAGACTTGTGGACTTCAACTCCCAGAATTCCCCAGTCAGCTTTGCTCATTTTCTTCTTCTTCTTCTTCTTCTTCTCTTCTTCTTCTTCTTCTTCTTCTTCTTCTTCTTCTTCCTTCTTCTCTTCTTCTTCTTCTTCTTCTTCTTCTTCTTCTTCTTCTTCTTCTTCTTCTTCTTCTTCTTCTTCTTCTTCTTCTTCTTCTTCTTCTTCTTCCTCCTCCTCCTCCTCCTCCTCCTCCTCCTCTTCTCCTCCTCCTCCTCCCTTCCTCCTCCCCTCCTCCTCCTCCTCCCTTCCTCCTCCTCCCCTCCTCCTCCTCTTCTCCTCCTCCTCCTCCCTTCCTCCTCCCCTCCTCCTCCTCCCTCCCTTCCTCCTCCCTCCTCCTCCTCTTCCTCTTCCTCTTCCTCTTCTTCCTCCTTCTCCTCCTCCTCCTCCTCCTCCTCTTCTTCTTCTTCTCCTCCTCCTCCTCCTCCTCCTCTTCTTCTGACCCCATAATCCAGGGGTCCCCAACCTTGGCAACTTTTAAGACTTATGGACTTCAAGTCCCAGAATTCCCCAGTCAGCTTTGATCATCATTATCATCATCTCCTTTTAATGACCCCATAATCCAGGGGGTCCCCAAACGTGGCAACTTTAAATCTTGTGGGAATTGAAGTCCACAAGACTTAAAGTTGCCAAGTTCGAGGACCTCTGCCATAATCCCTTGCAAGATGAAGTTGGGGGCAACGGAATGGAGTTGAGTGTTTCCTGACCAGACGCCCTTCCTATCGCCAGTGCGGAGTTTTGTTCAGCAAAGATATATCCTCATTGTGCCCAGAGAGAAAATATCTATGGGGGGAAAAATAAAAAGGGAATTCTAGGAGTTGAAGTCCGCCTGGCTTGAAGTTGCTTTGCTCATCATCCTCATCCTCTCCTTTTAATGACCCCATAATCCAGGGGGTCCCCAAACTTGGCAACTTTGAAGATTGGTGGACTTCAACTCCCAGAATTCTCCAGCCAGCTGAAGTCCCACCAGGCTTCAAGTTGCCACGGTCGGAGAAGACCCCTGCTATATACGACACCCACCGTCACTGTCTCTTCCAATGCACATAGATTTTGACGAGTGAATGACAGGTCTCCACGCGACAGGAAGCTATCCGAATATCTGCTATGAATATTTTCTCTTGTCTCGTTGGATGGATTGATGTCCCTGGCCTCTTTTGGATCCTGTATTATCCAGGGAAGCTCTTACTCAGTATGTAAGACGCGCTGCATTAGATTTTTAGATTTTTTAGATTTTATTGAATTTATATACCGTGCCACTCTCCCGGAAGGGGACTCGGGGCGGTGCACAGGAAATTAAAACACGAAACAGACAATACAGAGAATAAATACATCATAAAAACACTAAAATCCTATTAAATTAGATAATACCTGTGCTAAAATCAATTTAAAACCTCTTGTTCACTTAATTTAATTTAAAATCAGTCGATGATATAGTCTCGGAAGTTAGGCCAGGCCAGCCAGGTGAAAGAAGTGAGTCTTTAGGTGTTGTCGGAAGAGGTGCAGGTCCGTGATGTTTCTAAGATCAAGGTGTAGCTCGTTCCAGAGGGCAGGGCCCGCCACAGAGAAGGCCCTTCCCCTGGGCGTCGCGAGCCGGCATTGCCTGGTCGTAGGCACCCGGAGAAGGCCCTCTCTGTGGGAGCGGATCGGTCGAAGGGATGTGTGGGGTAGGAGGCGGTCTCGCAAAGAACTAAACCCATAAAGATAAATGCCTACAGCTGATGTTTTATTCACTACTAGCCCTTCTTCCAGGAGCAAAAAGGTAGCATACAGATTGCTCCCCGTTTACACTTGAGAGTTATAATGGCACAGAAACAAAACTAAAATCTAATCGGGAGAGAGCTGGTGTGGAAGGGCCCCTCGGAGGTCTTCTAGTCCAACCCCCTGTTCAAGCAGGAGACCCTAGACCGTTTCAGGCCAGTGGCTGCCCAGTGTCTCCTGGGAGTTGAAGTCCACAGGTCTTAAACTTGCCAGGATTGGACAACCCTGAACCCAGAGCCTTGATGCAAACAGAAATACAAGATACAACCTGTTTGGTTTTCCTAAAGCTGCCAGCGTTTCCCTGAAATTATTATGTTTATTTTATCACTTTATTACTTTATTGTTTTGTTTTATTACTTTACCTTACCTTACTATGAATGAATGAAACAATGAATGAATGAGTGAGCTGGAAGGGACCTTGGAAGAAGGAAGGATTTACAAGGAAGGAAAGAAGGGAAAAAGGACTACAAGGAAGGAAGGAAGGATAAAGGACAACAAGGGAGGAAGGAAGGAAGAAAGAAAGAAGGACTACAAGGAAGGAAGGAAAGGGGACTACACGGGAGGAAGGATGGAAGAGAAAAGGTCTACAAGGAAGGAAGGAAAGAAGGAAGGAAGGAAGGATAAAGGACTACAAGGGAGGAAGGAATGAAGGAAGCAACTTAGAACTGAGGAGAAATTTCCTGAAAGTGAGAACAATTAATCAGTGGAATAGAAGTTGCCTCCAGAAGTTGTGAACGGCCCAACACTGGAAGACTTTAAGAGGATGTTGGATAGCCATTTGTCTGCAAGGGCTTCCTGCCTAGGCAGGGGGTTGGACTAGATGACCTCCAAGGTACTTTCCAACTCTGCTATTGTATTGTATAAAAAATAAGGACTACAATGAAGGAAGAAGGAAGGAAGGAAGGAAGGAAGGAAGGAAGGAAGGAAGGAGAACTACAAGGGAGGAAGAAAAAAGGAGTACAAGGAAGGAAAAAGGATTGGAAGGAAGGAAGGAAAGATAAAGAACTACAAGGAAGGAAGGAAGGAAGGAAAAAGGACTACAAGGAAGGTAGGATAAAGGACTAGAAGGAAGGATAAAGAACAGGAAGGAAGATGGAAGGAAGGAAGGTGGAAGGATAAAAGGAAGGAAAGAAGGAAGGTGGAAGGATAAAAGGAAGGAAGGAAGATGGAAGGATGGAAGAAAGGAAGGTGGAAGGATAAAAGGAAGGAAGGAAGGAAGGTGGAAGGATAAAGGAAGGAAGGAAGGAAGATGGAAGGATAAAAGGAAGGAAGGAAGATGGAAGGATAAAAGGAAGGAAGGAAGGAAGGAAGGAAGGAAGGAAGGAAGGAAGGAAGGAAGGGAGTGGTGTTGCAGTGGTTATAATGCAGTATTGCATTATGCCCACAGTTAGGGAAGTTCGATCCTGACCGGCTCAATCTTGACTCAGCCTTCCGTCCTTCCCAGGTGGGTCAAAGGAGGACCCAGGTGGTTGGGGGCCAAGAGGCTGACTCCGTAAACCGCTTCGGGAGGGCTGGGGAAGCCCCGGGAAGCGCTAGAGGAGGCGAAGGGCTCTGGGCTCCTCTGCTCATCAGGCAACCTGTTTCACTTCCTCCTCCTGGGACGGATGAGGCCCCTGGAGAGAAGAACAGGTAGTCCTCTACCTACGACCACAATTGAGCCCAACATTTCTGTTGCTAAGTGAGACCATTGCCCCATTTCACGACCTTCCTCGCCTCGGGGCTTAAGTTCATAACCCGGTTGTTAAATGAATCTGACATTGTCAGAAGGTCGCAAAAGGGGACCATGTGACCCGGGGCCCTGCGACCGTCATTCATGTCAACCAGTTGCCAAATGTCCGAATTTTGATCATGTGACCAGGGGGGGAGGTGTTAAATATGAAAACCATATTTATTTATTTGTTTGTTTGTTTGTTTGTTTGTTATTTATTTATTTATTTATTTATTTATTTATTTAATTCGATTTATATACCGCGCCTTCTCCGTCAGAACGGATCCAGGGCGGTGCACAGGAAACTAAAAGCCAATAAATAGACTATAATACAATAAATATAGATAAAAGAATTAAATTAAGGACCTGTGCTAAAAAAAAAACCAGTCACTTTCGGTGCTGTAGTAACTTTGAATTGTCACTAAATAAACTGTTGTAAGTCGAGGAGTACCTGTAATTAAGTGCAGATGACTAATAACCAGATGAGCTTCTTCAGGGAGGTAAGCTTCCTTCCTTCCTTATTTTCTTCCCTCCCTCCCTCCCTCCCTCCCTCCCCTTCTTCCTTTCTTCCCTCCCTCCCTCCCCTCCCCCCCTCCCTCATTCCTTCCTTCCTTCCTCCCTCCCTCCCTCCCCTTCTTCCTTTCTTCCCTCCCTCCTTTCCTTCCTTCCTTCCTCTTAGTCTTCCATCTTCCTTCCTTCCCTTCCTTCCTTATTTCCTTCCTTCCCTAACTTCCTTCCTAACTTCCTTATTTCCTTCTTCTTCCCTCCCTCCCTTCCTTCCCTCCCTCCCTCCCTCCCTTCCTTCCCTCCCTCCCTCCCTCCCCTCCCTCCCTCCCTCCCTCCCTCCCTTCCTTCCTAAGAGGTTTACAGTGTAAGCATTTAACTTAATCAGGGTCCTCATTTGACCCTCCTCGGAAGGCTGAGTCAACCAGACTCGAACTCCTGACTGTGGGCAGAGCTAGTCTGCAATACGGCCCTCTAACCGCTTGGGCGCCTTCCTTCCCATCGCTGAAGTTTCCCCTGGATTGCACATGTGGAAGGGCTCCCTCCTCCTCTAGGTGTCATGGCTTCCCTTCTCTTCCCCCTTCCTTCCTTTTCCAAGTGAATGTAAGACCCCTGAGAAGAGGAGAATCATTACGATAGCTTCCTTTCTCTTTCAGGCCTTCCCCTTGGTTCCTCTCCTCCTTTCCTTCCTTCCCCTTTCCCTCCCTTTTCCTTTTCCTTTCCCTCCCTCCCTCCCTTCCTTCTCCATTCCCTCCTTCCCTCCCTCTTCCTTCCTTCCTTCCTTCCTTCCTTTCCTTCTCTTCTCTTAACCTTTCCCTCCCTCATTTTTCCTTTCCCTCCCTCCCTCCCCCCTTCCTTTTCCTTTCCCTCCCTTTCTTTCTTCCTTCCTTCTCCATTCCCTCCCTCCTTTTTGGTTTTCCTTTCCCTCCCTCCCTCCCTTCCTCCCTTCTTGCTTTCTTTCCTTGACCCATATTTTGACACCCCCCCTAACCATATTTTTCCTTCCTTCCTTTCTTTTTCAATAGTTCCTCTTCGGGATTTGGCCCGTTCTCTTAGTAGAATCTCCGAAGAAGCCCTAAGAAGCCACCGGCCGAAGAAGGACCTCCCCAGGCGGCATCTCTGGAGCCCCTTCGGCCGCCCCCTTTCTCCGCTCCTGGATCGACGGATCCATCCTCCACGGATCCAGCGCCCTCCAACGCCTACCAACCCCTCGATGGGAGGTTGACCCTCGTCCTTGCATTGTTAAAGCCGTACCTCCCTATTTGGGTTTCCGAAGGCCTTCTTTGGCGGGGGGGGCAATGCCTGGGCTGTTTTCCCCCCCAAATTCCTGAAGCTTTTATTTGACTTGCTGAGATGTCCTCTCCACGCTTGGAACCCCAAACTTCCGTCTGGATCCCGAAACGGTCTCCAATCCGAAAACCATGCTCCATTTGCTGTGTTCCAAAGGCAGCGATCTGCCAACCATGGCAACTTTAATACTTGGGGTGGGGGGGAGGATTTCAACTCCCAGAATCCCTCATTCCTCGAGGGAATTCTGGGAGTCGAAGTCCACAAGTTGCCCAAGATGGGAGTCCCTCGTTCTAAGAGACTCAGTATTGCTTTCCTCGTTACTGTCGTCTTGTCATAAGTAGGGGTGGGGGGGAAACGAGAGGGTCCATGCTGCTCACTGAGCTGGGTTGTTTTCTGGCCGACGTCTCATGACCCAACTAGGGAACCACATCAGTGCTAGAAGGGAGTAGGGCTTGCAGAGAGATGGAGGAGGAATTGCATATATATGTTTTCTGAGGTTTTCGCGGGTGTTTGTATGTAGGTCTTTGGTTGTTCGGGTTTTCTCCCGCGTAGAATTGGAAGTATCTTCACGACGTTTCGATGAAGTCTCATTCATCATCTTCAGGCTGGTGCTTTCGGCTTGGTGCTTCCAGGAGCAATGTGAGATAACAAACCGCTATTTGCACGCACTCTCACACACCACCCAGCACAGATCAACTCTGTAGCCAAGACACTCATCTCCAGAACAAAACACTTAGCTGACGAACAGCACCTAAAAACCGAACTACACACTCTCACCAACGTACTAACATCCAACGGATTCCAAAGAAACAAGATCACTAACCTAATCCAAAAAGAAAACCCCACTAAAATCCAAGACAGTGAACAAGAAAACGGCAAAGCCCTCCTCCCATACATAAAAGGCACCACAGACAGAATCAGCAAGATCTTCCACAAACACAACATCAAGACAGCCTTCTACACAAACCGAAAAATATCCACCATCCTAAGAAACCCCAAAGACAAAATAGAGTTAGAAAATCAAGGTGTATATGAAATCCCATGCACCACCTGCCCCACGACATACAACGGACAAACCAACAGAAGAATAAAGGCACGCATTGAAGAACACAAAAACTCAGTCAGAAAGGAGGAACCAACTTCTTCCCTGGTCCAACACCTCAAAGCCACAGGACATGATATAGACTTTAAAAAGACCAGAACTATTGCCAAAATTGAACACTTTAACAACAGAATAATCAGAGAAGCTATTGTGATAGAAAAACGGCCACACAGCATGAATAAACGAGATGATACCTCCCGCCTACCAGCCATTTGGAAACCCGCCCTCACTGACAAACGAGTCCCTAACACAAAGAATGATACCAGACCCACAGTCACGAAAACCACACAGGATGTCACTATCACACATCCACGCAAAAAGCAAGCCCAAACCCACACCGATGATGACCACAAACCAGAAGCCAGACAACAGCTGCATTATTAGCCACTTTAAACCCCTCCAATCCATACATGAAGCAAACTGGTGCCCACCACGGAGACGTGGCACGACCACAAAGGCGAAGCCAAACAACAGCAACGCAGCTCACCAGCTCAAATCCCCCTGCAACTCAGACTAACACGAGCACAACCAGGCCCCCACCCAAACAGAACACGCCCCCATCCAATCAGAGCACAGCCAAACTCCCATCCAATCAGAGCACAGCCAAGCCCCCTACCAATCAGAACACACCTCCACCCAATCAGAATGCAGCCAAGCTCCCACCCAATCAGTTCACACCCCCACTGGCAGTTAAAAAGAGGAAATGGCTGAGATCTCACATTGCTCCTGGAAGCACCAAGCCGAAAGCACCAGCCTGAAGATGATGAATGAGACTTCATCAAAACGTCGTGAAGATACTTCCAATTCTACGCGGGAGAAAACCCGAACAACCAAAGACCTACATATATATATAGGGCAGGACTCCCCGCACGCATATGCGTGGAGGTGAGTGTGCAAGGAGGCACACATTGGATTTTGGGGGTTCACGCATTCATGTGGGGGCTTTGGGTGCTCGGTCCGGTAAAGATTAGCCACGACCAGTATAGACAAATGTTAATCACATGCCTTAACAATGCACCGTTTTTTATTTAAAGTGAAATGCACTATTGAACATGGAAGCATGAAATTCTCCTGTCTCAATTGCTCTTTCTATTCCTTGGATGGAAGAGTTAGATTTTTGGAAGCTTTTGCTAATTTGTCGTCCCCCCCCCCCCCCCCAAATCCGATTACTCTTAAGAGGAAATATTGCATTTCTTTCATCATTTAGACCAGTGTTTCTCAAACTTGGTGACTTAAAGCAGGGGTCTCCAACCTTTGCAACTTTCAGTCTGAAGGACTTCAGCCCCAGACTTCTCCAGCCAGCTTTGCTGGCTGGAGAAGTCTGGGAGCTGATGTCTTCAGACTGAAAGTTGCAAAGGTTGGAGACCCCTGCTTTAAAAAGCTGGCTGGAGAAGTCTGGGAGCTGAAGTCCTTCAGACTTAAAGTTACCAAGGTTGGAGACCCCTGCTCTCCAGCTTTGCTTGCTGGAGAAGTCTGGGAGCTGAAGTCCTTCAGACTTAAAGTTGCAAAGGTTGGAGACCCCTGCTTTAAAAGCTGGCTGGAGAAGTCTGGGAGCTGAAGTCCTTCAGACTTAAAGTTGCAAAGGTTGGAGACCCCTGCTTTAAAAAGCTGGCTGGAGACGTCTGGGAGCTGAAGTCCTTCAGACTTAAAGTTGCAAAGGTTGGGGACCCCTGCTCTCCACCTTTGCTGGCTGGAGAAGTCTGGGAGCTGAAGTCCTTCAGACCTAAAGTTGCAAAGGTTGGGGACCCCCGCTTTTAAGTCCTGTGGACTTCAACTCCCAGAATCCCTCAGCCAGCTTTGCTCATCATTGTCATCATCATCATTTCCTTTTAATGACCCCATAATCCAGAAGGTCCCCAAACTTTACAACTTTAAGACTTGTGGACTTCAACTCCCAGAATTCTCCAGCTGGCTGGGGGATTCTGGGAGTTGAAGTCCACCAGACCTCAAAGTCACCAAGGTTGAGAAACACGGATTTAGACCTCCCTAATTTACGGCCAAAATACCAGACAGTAAACTGGTCATAATGCTAGGAAGAACAAAGCTAGTCCATTCGTTCTAAGAAGTTACAAGGTTGCCAAATCTCCGTGGCCACATGATCCAAATCCAGGCGCTTGGCCCACCGACTTGTATTTATGACGGTCACAGGGGATCTCAAAATATTTTCCTTCCTTCCTCCTGTCTACCGAGGAAAATCAAGGCTTTGCAATCTTGAGTTTCTTTCTAACCTTCTGTCAGCCTTCACAGTCATGACACCTTCTCTTCTTCTCCTGAGCTTAAATCATGTTTTGCTAACTGGCTTCAGTTCTTCTGCCAACCTTGAAATTTTATCGATTATCTTCCGCTAAGGTATAATACAGTTTGATTCGATGATGGGAAAATCCAATCGATTGTGGCTGACTCAATAAACCATGGTTAAACGAACCACGATTTAGCTTCTCTTCCTCCCCTGCCCTTGTGAACACGGCTCCTTCCTTCCAATACCTTTTGAGAATCCGTTCAGTACTTAGCATTGCTTCCCTGGATTCCTTACCTGTATTTGAATAATGCCGGTAGCAACCACCTCTGTGTAATGATTGAGGATCGGAAAAAGTATCTTGCAGATGCTTAAACCAAGATGGAACATCTCGGCTTACAAACACCGCAGAGATTGGATAGTTTCCCTGAATTGCTTACAAAAACCATCGCTCCGTGCTCCCTCCCTACTTACACCCCACCCCCTCCAAATGTTTGGGATTTTGCACCAAGGAGTACCAAGCTACAGTTGGAAATGAAGAACATTTGACTATTTTATGTCCTAGTTTTGGTGGAAACCTGGTTTCCTAAGTGGCTATCAGACCATAAAACAACCCGCCAAGGAGTTCCTAGAGAGACCCAAATTTCGTATTTCTTAACTGCATCAACTTGAAGCTGGGTGGACTTCAACTCCCAGAATTCCCATTTTTCCCCATAGAGGCAGATATTCCTCTCTCTCTCTGGAGGCAATGAGAATGTATCTCTACTGAACAAAACTCCGTACTGGGGACAGGAAAGGCATCGGGCCAGTAAATACTCCATTCCGTTGCCCCAACTCCGCCCTGCAGGGGATTATGGGGCCATTAAAAGGAAGTGACGATGTGGATAAGACGAAGTAGAAGGATGTTCCGCTCCGTTCTGCCAGATGTTCTCCAAGGTCTCCCCACCAGATGTTCAGAGAAATACTTCCACCTCTGCAGCTTTGGCCCTTGGCTCAAGCTGGTTAAGTATATCCTTTCTCTTTCTGTTTTTAATTCGAATTTCATTTCTTAAAACTTCTAACCTGTCTCGGAGGACGCTTAACCACCTTCTAACTAGGATTGGGGGTTTTTTGGTGGGGGGAATGCGGCGACAAACTTTAATGCACTGATTATGGTTTACTTTGAAACGCGAGTCTTGGACTCCGCCTGCCAAAAGGAATAAGTGATATCTTTTTATTATTATTATTATTATTAATATTATGGAAAGGAACCAAACCATTATAGGTTTTTTTTTTGATGATGGTTTTTTATTTAATCTGGGTTGGGGTTTTGGTGTTTTGTTTTTTTCTTCCTCTCTCCTATTTTACAGGTAAAATTTTCCGTGGCTGAATTATGGAATCAGCAGCGAACTCTGTATAAAGACCGATGTATTAAATCAGGGGTCTCCAACCTTTGCAACTTTTAAGTCTGAAGGACTTCAGCTCCCAGAATTCTCCAGCCAGCTTTGCTGGCTGGAGAATTCTGGCAGCTGAAGTCCTTCAGACTTAAAATTGCAAAGGTTGGAGACCCCTGTATGAAATAACGCCGAAGCATTTTGATATATTGAAATACGTCTAATGGGGTTTTTGCCTTGCCCGTATCTCGAGATGCAGATACGTAAAAGACGATCTATAATGGCTTTTTGAGAATAATGTATTTAATCCGTTTATTCTTAAAGCACTAATTATGAATTTGTAGCTAATCCGTACCATTAAAGGACATTGGTTTTTTAATTAAAATTTCACTGTGGTCTCCTTTTTTCTTTCTTTCTTTCCCTCCAGCCACAAGGGTCTCAGCAACTTTTTAAGACTCCTGGACTTCAATTCCCAGAATTCATCCATGCTGGCTGAGGAATTCTGGGAGTTGAAGTCCGCAAGTCTTGAAAGGGGCCAAGTAAAGTTGTCTAGCGCGCACACATATATACACAGGCTATCCAGTAGTTTAATATAAGGTTCATTGCACTGAAAGTAACTCCTTATACAACAAACCGAAGTTTTAATTAGGCACCCAGAGTTAATGAGGATGAGGTTGATGGCCATAGAACTTACAATACAGATACTCTTCCACTTATGACCAGTTACTTCACAACTACTCACAGAACTCCCCAAAGTTACTTACAACTCAGTTTTAAAGTTAGGAGAGACTCCCTCTCCCTCCCTCCCTCCTTTCTCTCTCTCCCTCCCTCCATCCTTCTGTCTCTCCCTCCTTTCTCTCTCCCTCCTTCTTTCTCTTCCTCCTTCCTCCCTCCCTCCCTCCTTTCTCTCTTCCACCTTCTTTCTCTCCCTCCCTCCATCCTTCTGTCTCTCTCCCTCCTTTCTCTCCCCCCTCCTTTCTCTCTCTCCCTCTTTTCTCTCTCCCACCTTCTTTCTCTCCCTCGTAAAGTGGGACCGAAACCACTTAGCAACTGTTTCGGCACCCAACAGAAATGTGGGGCTATGTTGTCGTCTTTTGCAGCCCCTGCATTGGCTTCCTATCAGCCTTAGAAGGCCGATGAAATCCTGGTTTTAATTTAAGGCCTCCCCTCTTTTATGGCTTGGCACCGGATTACCATCCAGGCTTCATTTCCCCAGCGGGATTTGGCATCGAACCATTTCCACCATGCTGGGAAAAGCAGCTTGGAGCTCCGGGCTCAATCCCAATAGCAGAGTTGGAAGGGGCCTGGGAGGTCTTCTAGTCCAACCCCCTCCCTAGGCAGGAAGCCCTATACCATTTCAGACAAATGGCTATCTAACATCTTCTTAAAGACTTGCAGTGTTGGGGCATTCACAACTTCTGGAGGCAAGCTGTTCCAGAGGTTAATTGTCCTCACTGTCAGGAAATTTCTCCTTAGTTCTAGGTTGCTTCTCTCCTTGATTAGTTTCCACCCATTGCTTCTTGTTCTGCCCTCAGGTGCCTTGGAGAATAGCTTGGCTGCCTCTTCTTTGGGGCAACCCCTGAGATATAGGGAGGGAGGGAGGGAGGAGAGAAGGAAGGAGGGAAGGAAGGAGAGAAGGAAGGATCTCTCCTTGATTAGTTTCCACCCATTGCTTCTTGTTCTACCCATTGACCTGAACTTTGGAAATGGCCTTTCCCCCAAGAAGTGGCTTTGGTTACCTTCTCGAAACTTCTTAGGATAAAGTGTGTGTCCCCCCCCCCTCCGTCCCCCCCCTTGTTGGGTGTTTAAAAAGTTGCCGAACTTCCAGGTTGTGATTGTTCATCCTGGTCAGAATTTCTAGTGGCCAGGAGGGGGCAGTAAAAGATCCTCCATTGGTCTTTCATGTGTCTTGCAGCTTTCTTTCTTTCTTTCTTTCTTTCTTTCTTTCTTTCTTTCTTTCTTTCTTTCTTTCCTTCCTTGCTTTTTCCCCTTTCTTTTTCTTTCTTCCCTTTTTTCTCTTTCCTTTTTTCTGTTTCTTTCCTTCTTTTTTCCCTTTCTTTTTCTTTTTTCCTTTTTCTCTTTCTTTTTCCTTTTCCTTTCTTTCCTTCCCTTTCTTTTTCTTTTTACCCCTTTTCTCTCTTTCCTTTTCTCTTTTTTCTCTTTCTTTCTTTCCTTCTTTTCCCTTCTTTCCCCTTTTTCTCTTTCTTTCCTTTTTCTTTCTTTCTTTCTTTTTCTTTCCCCTTTTCCTCCTGTTTCTTTCTTTTCTTTCCTCCTTTTTCTTTTTCCTTCCCCCATCTACATTTACTTCTTTCCCTTTCTTTCTCTCTTCTTCCCCTTCCTTCCTTCTTCCCTCCCTCCCTCCCTTAATCTCTATTTCTTTCCTTCCACCTATCTCCTTCCTCCCTTTTTTCCTCTTTCCTCCCTTTCTCTCTCATTCCTTCCCTTTTATTGCTTTCCTTCCACCAATCTTCCTTCGTCTTAATTTTTATCTCCTCCCTCCCTCTCTATCACTTTCCTTCCACTGATCTTCCTTCCTTATCTCTCTTACTTTTTTTCCTCTTTCCTTATGCTCTTCTTTCCTTCCTTCCACCCTCCTTCATTTTATTGCTTTCCTTCCACCCATCTTGCGTCCTTCATTTATTTTTATTTTTTCTTCCTTCCACCTCCTATTCCCTTTTTCTCTTTCATTCCACTTCTTCCTTCCTTCCTTCGATCCTCTTTCTCCTGCCCTCCAACTTTACTTCCTTCTCTTCTTTTTCGCTTCCACTCCTTCCTTCCTTCCTTCCTTCCTTCCTCCTTCCCTCCGCCTTTTTGCTCGCTTGATTATTCTTTGTTCAGGTAAGGAAATATCTTAGGAACGATGACCCAATGGCTGGGTAACTTTCAGGCAGACCCTCCCTCGCTCATTGGTGGGTTTTGTGGGGTAAATATCAGAAGGAAGGAATATTAGGTAGGTTTGCTGCCTTGAGATATTTATAAAAAATATCTATAAAATGAATAAATAATGCTTACTGGTTCGCCAGAGAAGAGCAACAAAGAGGACTAGGGAACTGGAGACTAAAACATATGAAGAACGGTTGCAGGAACTGGGGATGTCTAGTTTAATGAAAAGAAGGACCAGGGGAGACAGGATAGCAGCCTTCCAATATTTCAGGGGTTGCCCCAAAGAAGAGGGAGTCAAGCTGTTCTCCAAGGCCCCTGAGGGCAGGACAAGGAATAATGGATGGAAGCTGACCAAGAACAGATCCTTCTTTCTCTCCTTCCGTCCTTCCTTCCATCCATCCATCCATCCTTCCAATAACTCAGGGGTTGCCACAAAGAAGAGGGAGTCAAGCTATTCTCCAAAGCAGAATAGTTCTTCCTTCTTCCTCCCTTCTCTGCTTCCTTCCTTCCTTCCTTCCATCCATCCATCCATCCGTCCATCCATCCTTCCAATAACTCAGCGGTTGCCACAAAGAAGAGGGAGTCAAGCTAGTCTCCAAAGCACCTGAGAACAAGAAGCAATGGGTGGAAACTAATCCAGGAGAGAAGCAACTTAGAACTGAGGAGGAATTTTCTGATAGTCAGAACAATTAGTCAGTGGAACTCCTTGCCTCCAGAAGTTGTGAATGCCCCAACCCTGGAAGTCTTTAAGAAGATGTTGGATAGCCATTTGTCTGAAATGGTATAGGGCTTCCTGCCTAGGCAGGGGGTTGGACTAGAAGACTTCCAAGGTCCCTTCCAACTCTGCTATTGTATTATTGTATCCTTGGGAGAGTGTCTCATCCTGGAATTGTGGAGTTTCCTTCCATGTACACGCACACAACCAGGACTGAGACGAAACTCACTTAAAATTATCTTTTTTGCATTGCCTGCTTCTTAAATACGACACAATTTTGTGCGTGTCGGTCTTTTGTCGGTTGATTTCCTGCAAGACAATGACAAGTTTCTATGCCTCGAAAAGCAAGCATCCTTCCAAGCTGTATTTCTTCAAAACTATCTGGGAACGGAGCGGGATTAATTCCCCCCCCCCCCCAATTCATTAGCCAATTCTGGGAATTGGAGTCCACAAGTTTTAAAGCTGCTGAGTTCGAGACCCCTGATGTGGAAGGAGGTTTTGCAAGCTTTGTGACGCTGAAGGTGCCTGGACTGCAGTGATTCATTTAACAACCGTCTGGCTTCGCCACAGACGTTTTGGTCCACATCGTGGGCGTAAATCGAGAATCTCTGTAACTATGAATTTTTATTCGACTGTATATTTACCAATCCGGGGAGGTTCTGTGGGACATTTTAAGAGAATATGATCCATTATAAAAATTGTTTATGCTTTTGATGAAGCGAACAATCATTTCTTGATATATTGTTCTCGTTTTCCCCCCATATGTTTTCCTTCTTTTCTAGGTTTTTCACTATTTTTTTCTTTTTATTCTTTCCCTTTTGTTTCTTTTGTATGAAGGTCTGTCTTTTTCTTTGTAATCTATCTATATATCTATATATCTATATCTATCTATATCTATCTATATCAGGGGTTCCCAATCTTGGCAACTTTAAGACTTGTGGACTTCAACTCCCAGAATTCTGGGAGTTGAAGTCCACAAGTCTTAAAGTTGCCAAGTTTGGGAACCCCTGATCTATATCGATCCATCTATCCATCCATCCATCTATCCATCGATCCATCAAGCTATCCATCTATTCATCCATCCATCCATCCATCCATCCATCCATCCATCCATCCATCCATCCATCCATCCATCCATCCATCCATCTATCTATCCAGCTATTTATCTATCTATCTATCTATCTATCTATCTATCTATCTATCTATCTATCTATCTATCTATCTATCTATCTATCTATCTATCTATCTATCTATCTATCTATCTATCCATCTATCCATCCATCCATCTATCCATCTATCTATCTATCCAGGTGTGTGTGTATGTGTGTGTACCAGCATAACTCTGGAACGCCTCAAGCAATTTCAACCGAACTTGGTACACAGATGACTTACTCTCTCCAAAACAAATATTGTCGGAGTAAGAAAATATTGTGTTCTGTTAAGATACAGCCTGTTGTGCCATAAAATGGCTTCCACTGTACTGCTGCAAAACGGCTTCTACTGTACAGCGCAGTGGAGTTACCATGGTGACAGTTTCACAGTCCTCCACAAGGGGGCTCCCTCTGTTAAGGGGCAAAATCCAACACTTGAAATGATGTTTGGTCTGGACGTTTTCCCCCCTATAAATAAATAAATACCCGGGCAACGCTAGTTTTTCATTAAACTACTATTAAAACAAGAAAGATGCAATCTCCACGGTGAACGGATGTGTTTCTCTCAGTCCCCAGGGCAACCGTGAGATAAGAAAATAGCAGTTCAAACCACGATAAACTTTACTTCCCGGTGTGCCACAGGTCAAAGGAAGGCAAATCCAACTTCACATTCACTTGAAAATGCCTGGCAAATCATATCTATATAAATAAAAAGTTAACTCAGAGGGTGCCCGAAAGAAGAGGGAATCGAGTTATTCTCCAAGGCAGCTGGGGGCAGGACAAGAAGCAATGGGTGGAAACTAATCAAGGAGAGACGCAACTTAGAACTGAGGAGGAATTTCCTGGCAGTTAGAACAATTAGTCAGTGGAACTCCTTGCCTCCAGAAGTTGTGAATGCCCCAACCCTGGAAGTCTTCAAGAAGATGTTAGATAGCCATTTGTCTGAAATGGAATAGGGCTTCCTGCCCACGCAGGGGGTTGGACAAGAAGACCTACAAGGTCCCTTCCAACTCTGCTATTGTATTGTATTGTAACTATGAGTTTGTTCAAAACCGCTAATCTCCGAAGCTACTGCATCAATCGCTACCAAATTTTCACACAACGTTCCTTATAAGTGCAGCACCAATGATACGTACAGATCAGTGGTGGGTTTCTGCAGGCTCGCACCTACTCGCAAGAGCCGGATGGTGAAATTTAGAGAGCCGGTGAGAGGGGGTTCCACCAGCGGACCCAGAAATAAGTCTGGCCTGCCGCTGCCGGTAACCCAATGGGAAGGAAAGGAAGGCAGTAAGTAAGAAAGAAAGAAAGAAAGAAAGAAAGAAAGAAAGAAAGAAAGAAAGAAAGAAAGAAAGAAAGAAAGAAAGAAAGAAAGAAAGAAAGAAAGAAAGAAAGAATTTATCATCACAATTGAGCCCAAAATTTTGGTTGCTAGGCAAGAGCGTTGTTAAATGAGTTTCACCACATTTTACAAGTTGGCTACTCCCACCCTGTCACATGACGGCCAAGCCACGCCCACAAAATAGGCCACACCTAGAGAGTAGGTTCTAAAAAAATTTGAAACCCACCACTTCTACAGATTGTGTGGATGGCACACTGGTGCCAGGTACACGCCACACAAATGTAAAACTGCAGCTCTTCTGTGTGTTTCCCTCCTTCCCTCCCTCCCTCGCCCCCCTCCCCTTCGCGGCCCCTCCCACCCTTCCGCTCTCTGTGCAAATCGTGTGTTTGCAAAGAGAGCTGTGGTGCACAGATCAAGAGTTAACCGACAGGGAATCCCCAGGAGTTGTGTGGAGGTTAGAAATTAAGTCAACCTTAGGCCGAACGGCAGTTGTAGTTTCCCAATCGAAAGCGACGCTGTTGAAGAAAGGCGTTTTAAATATTCAAATATTCATTGCATAAGAGGTTGTGTTTGTATCTATCGCTGTGAGAAATCAAGGCGGAATCCAATTACATTATATATATATACATATATACATATGTGTTAGTTTTATGAGCTGAAGAAAACAGTATATCTCCTCCCTTAATGGGGCTCTAACAGGGTGTTGTGAAACAATTATATATATATACGTATACATATACATATATATGTGTTAGTTTTATGAGCTGATCAATAAATAAATCAGAGAGAGCTGATTTATTGATCAGCTCATAAAACTAACACACATATTTAAAAAAAAAAATCACACAACGGAACTCATGGCTTTCTGTCTAGATGATCTCTGGTGATGAGCCGAAAGGCAGAAAAGGAAACAGTAGGTCTCCTCCCTTAATTGGGGCCCTAACAGGGTGTTGTGGAACAAATATATATATATACACTTTTAATTTTACACGGGAAAAGACCCGAATAAACCAAAACCTACATACGTATACCCGTGAAAATCTATGAATATATATAAGGAATATATATATTCATAGATTTAATAAGGAAACAGTATGTCTCCTCCCTTAATGGGGCCCTAACAGGAAGTTGTGGAAACAATTATCTATACTAAATACTCCTGTCTCAGCTGATGCAATAAGGTAGAGCCGGTTAGGCTGAATTGCTAGGCTTCTGCCTGAGATGCATTACAGCCCCGGTTCGAATCCCAGTAAAGGGTGTGGCCAACTGAGAGCTAATAAGCTCGAATACAATACAATACAATATACAATACAATACAATACAATACAATAGCAGAGTTGGAAGGGACCTTGTAGGTCTTCTAGTCCAACCCCCTGCATAGGCAGGAAGCTTATACCATTTCAGACAAATGGCTATCCAACATCTTCTTGAAGACTTCCAGGGTTGGGGCATTCACAACTTCTGGAGGCAACTTCTGTTCCACTGATTAATTGTCCTAACAGTCAGGACATTTCTCCTCAGTTCTAAGTTGCTTCTCTCCTTGATTAGTTTCCACCCATTGCTTCTTGTCCTACCCCCAGGTGCCTTGGAGAATAGCTTGACTCCCTCTTCTTTGGGGCAATCCCTGAGATATTAGAAGACTGCTATCATGTCTCCCCTAGTCCTTCTTTTCATTAAACTAGACATACCCAGTTCCTGCAACCGTTCTTCGTATGTTTTAGTCTCCAGTCCCCTAATCCTCTTGGTTGCTCTTCTCTGCACTCTTTCCAGAGTCTCCACGTCTTTTCTACATCGTGGTGACCAAAACTGAATGCAGTATTCCAGGTGTGGCCTTCCCAAGGCACAGTGGTATTAACCCTTCACGTGACCTTGATTCCATCCCTCTGTTGATGCAGCCTAGAACTGTGTTGGCTTTTTTGGCAGCTGCTGCACACTGCTGGCTCATATTTAAATGGTTGTCTACTAGGACTCCAAGATCCCTCTCACAGTTGCTACTATTGAGCAAGGTACCACCTATACTGTACCTGTGCATTTGGTTTTGCTTGCCTAAATGTAGAACCTTATTTTTTTCACAATTGAATTTCATTTTGCTAGATAGTGCCCAATGTTCAAGTTTGTCAAGATCCTTCTGTATCTTAAGCCTTTATCTTCTGGAGTGTTGGCTATTCCTGCCAGCTTGGTGTCATCTGCAAATTTGATGAGTTCCCCATTTATCCCCTCATCCAAATCATTGATGAAGACGTTGAACAGTCCTGGGCCTAAAACAGAGCCTTGGGGGACTCCACTGCATACTTCCTTCCATGTAGATGCAGTTCCATTGAGGACTACACGTTGAGTGCGGTTGGTCAGCCAGTTGCAAATCCATCTGGTGGTGGTGCTGTCTAACCCACATTTTTCTACGTTATCTAATAGTAGGTTATGGTTTACCTTGTCAAATTCCTTACTGAAGTCTTCTTCTTCCTCTCCTCCTTCCTTTCCCTTTACCCCTTCCCTTTCTTTCCTTCCTTTCCCTCTCCTTTCTTCTATCTTCCTTTCTTCCATCTTCCTTTCTTCCTTTCCTTCCCATAGTTTAGCTGTGACCATAAAGTTATTCTATTCTATTCTATTCTATTCTACGATGTAGAAAAGACGTGGAGACTCTGGAAAGAGTGCAGAGAAGAGCAACCAAGATGATTAGAGGACTGGAGACTAAGACATATGAAGAACGGCTGCAGGAACTGGGTATGTCTAGTTTGATGAAGAGAAGGACCAGGGGAGACATGATAGCAGTGTTCCGATATCTCAGAGGGTGCCACAAAGAAGAGGGAGTCAAACTTTTCTCCAAGGCACCTGGGGGCAGGACAAGAAGCAATGGGTGGAAACTAACCAAGGAGAGAAGCAACTTAGAATTAAGGAGAAATTTCCTGACAGTAAGAACAATTAACCTCTGGAACAGCTTGCCTCCAGCAGTTGTGAATGCCCCAACCCTGGAAGTCTTTAAAAAGATGTTAGACAGCCATTTGTCTGAAATGGTATAAGGTTCCTGCCCATGCAGGGGGTTGGACTAGAAGACCTACAAGGTCCCTTCCAACTCTGCTATTGTATTGTATTGTATTGTATTCTATTCTATTCTATTCTAATTATTATTCTATTGTATTCTATTATTCTATTCTATTCTATTATTCTATTGTATTCTATTATTCTATTCTATTCTATTATTCTATTCTATTCCATTATTCTATTCTATTCTATTATTCTATTCTATTCTAATTATTATTCTATTGTACTCTATTATTCTATTCTATTCTATTATTCTATTCTAATTTATTCTATTCTAATTATTATTTTATTCTATTCTATTTTTCTATTCTATTCTATTCTGTTCCTTCTATTCTATTCTGTTATTCTATTCTATTTTTCTAATCTATTCTATTTTTTCTATTCTATTCTATTCCATTCTATTCTAATTATTCTATTCTATTCTATTCTATTTTTCTTTTCTATTCTATTCCTTCTATACTATATACTATAGTATATACTATACTATACTATACTATTATTCTATTCTATTCTATTTTTCTATTCTATTCTAATTATTATTCTAATTATTATTCTATTCTATTCTATTTTTCTTTTCTATTCTATTCCTTCTATACTATATACTATAGTATATACTATACTATACTATTATTCTATTCTATTCTATTTTTCTATTCTATTCTAATTATTATTCTAATTATTATTCTATTCTATTCTATTCTACTCTCGTTTACATTCTCTTCTATAGTCTATATTCTCTTCTAATTCTATTCCACATTCTATATCCCAATTCCTTCTCTCCTCCCCCCTCCCCCGTGGAGAGGGACGCGCAAGCGCGGGCCCTCGCCCCTCCCTCTCAGCTAAGCCCCTCCCCCTTAAGAATTCACAGCTGGCGGTGGGAACGGGCAGGCGGATCGGAGCCGGAGAGCGGCGGCGGCTGCAGGCGAGCGAGGTGAGGCTGGGGGAGGCAAGGATCCCTGGAGCAGCCTCGGCCGGGGATGGGCTGGCTGGGTGGGTGGAGGGGCTTTGCCTGCGGGGACCGCGGGCGCCTTGTTGCAAAGCCGGAGCGCCGTTCCCTGGTGCAGGAGACCCGGGGTTTCAAGCGGGCTTAAAGCGAGAGGCTGCCGTCTGTTTGGTGGGAGGGTGGGGGGACGGGGGACCGACTGGCTATTGCAGACAGTTCGGGGGTGCAGGGATCCCGGGAGATCTCCTCGATCCCCTCCCCTGCTTGTTTTTTTTGGGGGGGGGGTCTCTCAATCTTGCACCAGTGAGTTGCATTGCTCCTTTTGGGGCTGGTGCAATTGTGCAATTGTGGCTTGCAAAAAGCCCGGGGCCATCCTGGCTTGCGAAGCAACCAGGATTGCAGGTGTAGCGGATCGAGGCTCAAAGAAAGGAAACGGATTGTGGGGTGGGGTGGGGGAGAGACCTTAGCTTCTGTCTTTAAAGGAAGATGTATCCCCTTCCTTTACCTTGCCGACTTCCCCTCTTCTCTTTGCCCTTTCCTTTTTTCATTCAAGTTTCTAGTCCCTGGCGCAAAAAGGTGGGGTGTTGTTATTTTGCTAGAAAGGAATTATGATAGAAACCTGTTGGAACTAGCCTTGACCTCTTTCTAAAGCAGCCTAAAGAAGTTCCTACTTTCTTTTGGCCAAACGCCTCCCTCCTTTGCCCCTAGGGACTAGAAACTTGAATGAAAAAGCCAGGAAAAGTCTTTAAGGCCGGTCCCTGGATTAGAGAAGACCTTTTTTTTTTTTTTTTTAAAGACCCCTTTTCTAAGCTTTAGGTCGGCTTGGGCTGCCTGGATTGACCCTTTGCACCAATGATAAACTATGGTTTATAAACCCTGGTAACCAGCTTTAGCCCTCACACACTGTTAGTGTGTTGTGTGAGATCAATTGTGGCATTTTGCTTGATGTTAAAAAAAACAACGGGTTGAGGAGTCCTTTAACTTCCCATTCAACTGTTTTTGTAACTTTGTTCCTCTTCTTCGGCTTTCTTGTTTCATTTCTCTGCCCCTTCCCTAAAATCTCGCCAAGTTCCTAGAACTCATGAGATAAAAAAATGTCTCTGCCTGAGCAAGAGCGGGTTGGGCTAGATAACCACCAAGGTCCCTTCCAACTTGATCGTTCTGTGTTTTGAGCCTTGGCAACTTCAGGGATGAGTGGACTTCAATTCCCAGAATTCCCCAGCCAACAAAGATGAGTGGACTTCAACTCCCAGTTGACATTGGAGGGTGGATTCTATGCATACCTTTGGCCAGAGTCGGATCTCATATTTCTACAACCTTGTTGGTGGATGTGATTTATGACACAGACATAAATCCCAGACTTCTGGGAGTTGAAGTCCACTCATCTTCAAATGGCCAAGATTGAGAGACACTGACTAGATAATTTAGGAAGACCTTGCAAAAGACCTGTCAGTCAAAGGAATGGGAGGTTTCTACACAAAGGTTGGCCAGTCATCCGCCAGGGATGCTGTAGGCAAGGGGCTGGACTTGATGACCTCTGAGGTCCTCCCAACCCTTGGTTTCTAGGAGAAATATACTCCTTATACTCCTTATGCAAGTAATTTCCTAAGTCCTAAGGTTTATTTTCCAAAGTATTCCTGTCGTCTTGTATTTTCGGTATGGATTGCACCAGTAGAAGCTAAACCAATTTCCTTCTATACATGATGTAGAATACCAATAAAGGCTTTTTCTTTTATTAAAAAAAAGGAAAAAGCTTGCCAAAAGAGTGATGAAAAAAATAAATAAGATAAACCGTTCCAGGTGCCTGGAGCAGGTGAGAGAGAGAAAGGCAGGTCAAAAGTTAATATAAATATGAAATCTAAATAAAATTTATTTTCTTTCGGGCTATTCTGCTTTTAAGATGCAGGAAGGCAGATTTCAATAATGTTGAAGAAAAACACTGGCTAATAATGGGTGTGGTAGCTGTCCAGTCTTTTATAGATGTCTCCGTTGCAGAAGCTGGACAGGGCTTTGATGGGCAGCCGTTCAATTTGATTCCCGTTGAGCAGGAGGGTGGATTAAATGGCCTCTCGGAACCCATCCAGCCTTAAGAGTCTGTGTTTTGCAGACCTCATGCGATCTCTTCTGCGTGAAACATCCCTTTTTGCACTGTTGAATGTCTTCTCGGAGGCAGAAAGCTGGTGGCATGAATAAATAGGCACGCAATCTACATATATAAAGATGGATGGATGTGCTTGTTAAGCGAGTCCGTTTCCCCCCCCTTGACTTCGTTTGAATAAATAAAATCATGCGGCCGTTAAGTGAATCCAACATTTCCTATTGATTTCACTTGTCAGAAGCCGCCTGGGAAGGTAGCAAAAAGCGACCCCAGGTTGCTATAACCGTTCCCAAAAGATGACCTAATTAATTTATGAGCCTCGAGACAAAGTTCAAAAGAAATCCATTCATTTATTAGGATCAACATTTTGGCATGTTCTTCTGCGAAACTGATTTCCACTTATTTGCGTTTGAACTTTACCCCTCTATCCCCTCCGTTCTGTCTGTGTCATGAATCATATCCACCAACAAGGTTGTAGAAATATGAGATCCGACTCTGGCCCAAGGTATGCATGGAATCCACCCTCCAATGTCAACTTGATCATAGTCATGGTAACGCTTTACAAGTTGACAGTTGGTTTCTATATGGCCAAATTTTGATCCCGTGGCTGAGGATGCTGAGATGGTCATAAGTGCGAGGACTGATGATAAGTGCTTTTTTTCAGTGCTGTTGTAACTTTGAATGGGCGCTAAACAAATGATTGTAAGTTAAGGACTATCTGTATATAGCATGGGGGCTAAAATCTAATTTTTCAATTTTTTTTTAAACTAGAAGTCCGCTCAACATATTTCTCTTGGTACATCAAACTCGGTGATAGTTTGTTGATGTAGGATGTGATGTGAAATACAGGTAGTCTTTGACTTACGACCACAGTTGAGCCCAACAGTTCTGTTGTTGAGTGAAACATTTATTAAGTGAGCTTGGCCCCGTTTTACGACCTTTCTTACCATAGTCGGTAAGGGAACCACTGCAGTTGATAAGTCAGTAACCTGGTTGTTAAGTGAATCTGGCTTCCTGTTTGACTTTGCTGGTCAAAATATGGCACACAGCCTTAGGACACAGCCACGGTCATAAGTATGAACCAGTTGCCGAGCATTTTGACCACACAGTCATGGGGATTTTGATCACCCAATCATGGGTATGTTACAAAGGTTGTAACTGCGAAAAACGGCCATACGTCATTTTTTTCAGCCCCGTTGTAACTTTGAACGGTCACTAAATGAACTGTCGTAAGTCGAGGACTATCTGTAGTCCTTGGTTTGGCTTAAAACCTGACTTTCCTTCGGCTGGGTGAACTTTCTGCTTCCCCCTGGGTACATCCAATTGTCATACAAATGACTTCACAGGTCATTGCTGTATTTATGGCTGTGGCGTTTGATAAATATTTATGGCTTTCGTAATGGAACAGCAGGGAAATTCATTGTTCCAGCTTATCACACAACGTGCATCCTAGTAGTACCTAATCCTTGTGTGTAAATCCTGCTCAGGACCTTGGCTTGCAACTGGGAGAAATGGAGCTACAGTCTTGAATGATATCCACCTGAGCTGGCAATTTCTGTTGCTAGCTGGGTGTTGTGCTCTGTTCTTGCCACAGTTGTTAAGCGGATCGCTGCCGTTGTTAAGTTAGTAACATGGTCGTTAAGTGAATCTGGCTTCCCCATTTGACGTGGCTTGTCAGAAGGTTGCAAAAGGGGAGCATGTGACACCGAGATACTGCGACCGTCATAAATACGAGACAGGCGCCAAGTATCTGGATTTTGATCATGTAAACCAAGGGGATGATGATGCAATGGACATAAGTATGAAAAAGAGACGTTTTTTTAGTGCCGTTGCAACTTTGAACAGTCACTAAACGAATGGTTGTAGGTGAAGAATTACCTCGACAGGAAAAGGACTAATAGGACTAATATAGATAGTTCCCAACTTACAACTGTCTTCTGCTTAAAATTTGGATGCTTGGTAACTGGTTCCTGTTTATGACGGTCGCAGTGTCCTGAGGTCATGTGATCTCCTTTTGTGACCTTACAATACAATACAATACAATACAATAGCAGAGTTGGAAGAGACCTTGTAGGTCTTCTAGTCCAACCCCCTGTGTGGGCAGGAACCTTATACCATTTCAGACAAATGGCTATCTAACATCTTTTTAAAGACTTCCAGGGTTGGGGCATTCACAACTTCTGGAGGCAAGCTGTTCCAGAGGTTAATTGTTCTCACTGTCAGGAAATTTCTCCTTAGTTCTAAGTTGCTTCTCTCCTTGATTAGTTTCCACCCGTTGCTTCTTGTCCTGCCCCCAGGTGCCTTGGAGAATAGTTTGGCTCCCTCTTCTTTGTGGCACCCTCTGAGATATCGGAACACTGCTATCATGTCTCCCCTGGTCCTTCTCTTCATCAAACTAGACATACCCAGCTCCTGCAACCGTTCTTCATATGTTTTATCCTCCAGCCCCCTAATCATCTTGGTTGCTCTTCTCTGCACTCTTTCCAGAGTCTCCACGTCTTTTCTACATCGTGGCGACCAAAACTGCATGCAGTATTCCAAGTGTGGCCTTACCAAGGCACTATACAGTGGCATTAACACTTCACGTGATCTAGATTCTATCCCTCTCTAGATTCTATCCCACCTTCTGACAAGAAAAGTCAATAGGGAAGCAGGATTCACTTAACAACTGTGTTGCTATCAATCATTCAAAATAGAGCCAGAGGTCCATTAGTCCAACCCCTTGCCCAAGCAGGAGAGCCTATACCATTTCAGACAAACGGTTGTCCCATCCATTCATAAAAACCTCCAGGGTCGGAGCACACACAACTTCTGGTGGCAAACTGTTCCACTGGTTAATTGTCCTCGCTGTTAGGAAGTTTCTCCTTAATTCCAGGTTAATTTAACAACTGCAGTGATTCCCTGAACAGCTGTGACAGGAAAGGTAGCAAAATGGAACAAAGTTCACTTAAGAAACGTCTCACTTAGCAACATAAATGTCAGGCTCCATTGATGTGGTCGTAAGTCGAGGACTACCCATTTCCCATAGGAGATCTACCACGTCCCAGGTATATCTGCATCTGCATGAGGATGTTTTAACCTTGGCAGTTTAAAGATGGATGCATTTCAACTCCCAGTATTGAATTATCTGGGGGATTCTGGGTGTTGAAGTGGGCTGGGGGATTCTGGGAATTGAAATCGGTTGGGGATTCTGGGAGTTGAAGTCAGCTGGGGGATTCTGGGTGTTGAAGTCAGCTGGGAGATTCTGGGAGTTGAAGTCGGCTGGGGGATTGTGGGACTTGAAATCGGCTGGGAGATTCTGGGAATTGAAGTTAGCTGGGGGATTCCTGGAAATTGAAATTGGCTCTGGGGGATTCTGGGAGTTGAAGTCGGCTGGGGGATTCTGGGAGTTGAAATCAGCTGGGAGATTCTGGGAATTGAAGTTAGCCGGGAGATTCCTGGAAATTGAAATTGGCTCTGGGGGATTCTGGGAGTTGAAGTCGGCTGGGGGATTCTGGGAGTTGAAATCAGCTGGGAGATTCTGGGAATTGAAGTTAGCCGGGAGATTCCTGGAAATTGAAATTGGCTCTGGGGGATTCTGGGTGTTGAAGTCGGCTGGGGGATTCTGGGATTTGAAATCGGCTGGGAGATTCTGGGAATTGAAGTTAGCTGGGAGATTCCTGGAAATTGAAATTGGCTCTGGGGGATTCTGGGTGTTGAAGACAGCTGGGAGATTCTGGGATTTGAAATCGGCTGGGAGATTCTGGGAATTGAAGTCAGCTGGGGGATTCCTGGAAATTGAAATTGGCTCTGGAGGATTCTGGGAGTTGAAGTCAGCTGGGAGATTCTGGGAGTTAAAGTCGGCTGGGAGATTCTGGGAGTTGAAATCAGCTGGGAGATTCTGGGAATTGAAGTTAGCCGGGAGATTCCTGGAAATTGAAATTGGCTCTGAGGGATTCTGGGAGTTGAAGTCAGCTGGGAGATTCTGGGTGTTGAAGTCGGCTGGGAGATTCTGGGATTTGAAATCGGCTGGGAGATTCTGGGAATTGAAATTGGCTCTGGGGGATTCTGGGTGTTGAAGTCAGCTGAGGGATTCTGGGACTTGAAATCGGCTGGGAGATTCTGGGAATTGAAGTCAGCTGGGGGATTCCTAGAAATTGAAATTGGCTCTGAGGGATTCTGGGAGTTGAAGTCGAATGTAGGATTCTGGGAATTGAAGTCAGCTGGGGGATTCCTGGAAATTGAAATCGGCTCTGGGGGATTCTGGGAGTTGAAGTCGGATGGGGAATTCTGGGAGTTGAAATTGGCTGGGGGATTCTGGGAATTGAAGTCCACTTATCTTCAAGCTGACCGGGTTGGGCAATCCTGATGCAGATACACCCGAAACATGAGCAAGGCAATGAGCTTGACGTCCAGCAACATTTAGAAGGTCACATGTGGTCTGCACTTGGACTGGATTCAAATATGCCAAATTTCTATAACAATGCTTTGTCAAATAAGCCACAGCCGACTGGATTCCTGCATTGCACAAAAGCCATAAGTTATGCTTCAGGAGCCACAAGCGGAAGGTGTGCCTTGCAACTAAAACAAATAAAAACCCCAGGAGAGTTGAATGCAACGTGTCAACGAACTGCCCAATTCGTGGTATACATTCCTCTTGGTTTGAAAAATCTCATTTGCAAAAGAATAGAATAGAATAGAATAGAATGGAATAATAGAGTTGGAAGGGACCTTGGAGGTCTTCTAGTCCAACCCCCTGCTTAGGCAGAAAACCCTAGACCATTTCAGACAAATGGTTGTCCAATCCCTTCTTAAAAACGCCCAGTTTTTAAAGATATAAGGACGGGGCAGTTGACATCGTGTATAGGTAGTCCTCGACTTTCAACGGTGTTTGTTTAGTGACCGGTCAAAGTCACGGCATTGAAAAAAAGGGACATGATCGTTTTTCACACTTAAATCCATTGCAGCGTTCCCGCGGTTACCTGATCAAAATTCAGAAGCTTGCCAATTGACTCGTATTTATGACGGTCGCAGTGTCCCAGGTCATGCGATCCCCTTTGGCGACCTTTTGACAGTGGTTCACTTAGCAAACAGTCACCGTGGGCCGCTGAGTAAACCAGGAAGAATGCAAAATGTAAGCGTTTGGACGGGACCCCGGAGGTCATCTAGTCTGACCCCCTGCTCAAGCAGGAGACACCCCCCCCCCATAGTCCCATCCCCGTCAAATGACTGTCTAATTTCTTCTTAAGAACCTCCAGCGATGGAGGAGACCCACAACTTTTGAAGGCAATGAACAATGGTTCTCATGGTCAGGAAATTTTAGCAAAACCCAGCGGTCTGTACCCACAGCTGCTGCCTTCACACAACACCCTTAACCTGGTTACTGAAATAAGCCACCCTCTGGATTTCCAGACAGCCAGAGCGAAAGACTGAATTTCGCACAATAGTCTAAGCCCCTCTCTCAATCAATGAAGGTTAAAACTAACGAAGTGAGTTAAAAGTATTTGGGTATAAACTGAATACCCAAATACTTTCATCTTATGAATGTGGTGTGAATCCGAGCAAAGTATAAGTTTATAAATGTCTAGTTGAATGAGAAGAAGGACCAGGGGAGACAGGATAGCAGCCTTCCAATATCTCAGGGGCTCCAACCAAGAAGACGGAGTCAAGCTATTCTCCAAGGCACCTGGGGGCAGGTAAAGAAGCAATGGGTGGACACTAATCCAGAAGAGATCCTTCCTTCTTGTCTTCCTTCCTTCCTTCTCTTCTCCCTTCCTTCCTTCTCTCCTTCCTTCCTTCCTCCCTCTCTCTGTGGCGGGCCCAGCCCTCTGGAACGACCTTCCCCCCGACATCAGAACAACCACGGACTTCCGCTACTTCCGTCTGAAACTAAAAACTCATCTTTTCCGTTTGGCCGGCCTTGGGTAGCCTCTCTCTACAGGGTCTAGCTGTTTTAATTGGGTATTTTAGCAGGTTAAGGGGATTTTAGCACAGGCCCAGATTTAATTTGTTTTTAATTGTATTTGTATATTTATTGTATTGTGGTTTTAGTTTTCCCTGTGCACCGCTCCGAGTCCCTACGGGGAGAGGAGCGGTCTATAAATTAAATCATTCATTCATTCCCTCCCTCCCTTCCTTCCTCCCTCCCTTCCTTCCCATCTTCCTTCCTTCTTTCTCTCCTTCCTTCTCTCCTTCCTTCCTTCCTTCCAATATCTCAGGGGTTGCCACAAAGAAGAGGGAGTCAAGCTATTCTCCAAAGCACCTGAGGGCAGAACAAGAAGCAATGGGTGGAAACTAATCAAGGAGAGATCCTTCCTTCTTGCCTTCCTTCCTTCTCTTCTCCCTTCCTTCCTCCCTCCCTCCCTTCCTTCCTTCCTTCCTCCCTTCCTTCCCATCTTCCTTCCTTCTTTCTCTCCTTCCTTCTCTCCTTCCTTCCTTCCTTCCAATATCTCAGGGGTTGCCCCAAAGAAGAGGGAGTCAAACTATTCTCCAAAGCACCTGAGGGTAGCAATGGGGGGAAACTAATCAAGGAGAGAAGCAATTTAGGAGAAATTCCCTGACAGTGAGAACAATTAATCAGTGGAACAGAAGTTGCCTGCAGAAGTTGTGAATGCCCCAACCCTGCAAGTCTTCAAGAAGATGTTGGATAGCCATTTGTCTGAAACGGTAGAGGGCTTCCTGCCCACGCAGGGGGTTGGACTAGAAGACCTCCAAGGTCCCTTCCAGCTCTTGTACTGTACCCTCTGGGAACAAACACACAGTATTTGTTCCCAGAGGGTAAGTCATCTGTGTACTAAGGTTGGTTGAAATTGCTCAAGGCGTTCCAGAGTTGTATTGTATTGTACTACTGTGGGTTCCTTGGTGCCCTCTGAGCTTTTTTTCTCACGCAGGAGCCGGCCCTCTCCCATCAATCAACCGCAACTTGTGTATTCTAAAGCGTCCATTATACACTTTATTCTTCCAGCTATTAAATTAAACATCTTAACAGTTATTCAAACCCCCAGTTAGCCCCATTCACCTATTTTTATGAAACCAAGCAACCCAACTTTGGCCTTGTACAATGTGCGAATTGACCCCAGAGTCAAACTGCAGCTGCCTTGCTGCTTTTTTCCTCGTGAGCATTTGAAAGAATCGGGAGATCATGAGGACTAGAAGCATTTTTAGCCCCTCTGGTTCCTTGTGCTTGACAACCGATGGCAGTTTGTTCAGTGGAGGCTTTTTGTTGACCCGGATCTGCCCTGAACACCTTTGTGTGTTTTTTTCCGCCACAAGAGTTTCTTTAGAATTTTTTGATTCATTTGTTTTATTATTTGCAAAGCTTTGTAAAGTATCGGGGAGGAACCTCATCCACCATTTTGAGGGAGAAGGAGAGACATCCGGGTGCCTCGCCTTTATTGACGTGTGTTTACCAGCACAGGGAGTCCTCGATTTACAACAGCTCATTTAGTGACCGTTCGAAGTAACAGTTACATGTGAAAAAATGTACATGTGGTTCCACACAGTTCCATGTGTAGCATCCTCGTGCTCACAATTGAGACGCTTGAGTAGTGTCTCATATTTATGGCCGTTGCTGTGTCTCAAGTCATGCGATCCCTTTCTGGTGACCTCTTGCCCAGCGGTTCACTTAACAACTGTGGCAAGAAAGGTCGCAAAATGGGACAAAATCCACAGAAGACATGTCTCGCTTCACAACAGAAACATTGGGCTCAGTTCTGGTCATAAGTCAGGGACACCTCTAGTCCTCGACTTGCAACCTGTTCATTGAGCGACTCTTAAAAATGACGGTGGCGTTGTAAAAAGTGACAAGTCCCCCTTTTCACACTCGTGACCCCTTTTTTCATACTTGGGACTGTCGCACCATCCCCACAATCACTAGTTCAAAATTCGACACGGATTTATGACAGTTTCAAATGTCCCGTGGTCGCGTGATCCTCTTTTGCGACCTTCTGACAGGCAAAGCCATAGAAGGGGTGGGGGGAGGAAAGCCGGATTCACTTAACAACCTTGTGATTCATTTAACAACCTCAAATTATTTGTGTAACAACATTGGCCCAAAGATCCTAAAATCAGATGCAACTCGCTTAGCAACCGTCTTGCTTAGCCATGTCAATTGTGGTTGTAGAGCAAAGACTACCTGTATTCCATAGTGTGAGGCATAGGAGAATTCTCTTTTCCGACTAAGTCAATGTCTTATTAAATTACTAGCCGTTCCTGGCCACGCGTTGCTGTGGCCCAGTCTGGTTAAATGGCCAACCAATCTGTGTGTAGATCTACACCTGCACACGCAAATACCTACACACAACCACCGTATAACCCTAACCTATCTACCTACTGTATTTCTCCCTCTCCCTCTCTATCCCTCTACCTACCTACCATATTTCTCCCTCCTTTTATTCCCTATGTCTGCCTGCCTGCCTGCCTACCTACTGCATTTCTCCCTCCCTCTCTCTATTCCCTCTACCTACCTACCTACCTACCTACCTACCTACCTACCTTCCTACTGCATTTCTCCCTCCCTCTATTCGTATACCTGCCTACCTACCTACCTACATACCGTATTTCTCCTTGAATCTTATGGACATAAGTATTTTATGTCATAAAAGATGACATAATACCTGTGGCCCACTGCTCTCTCTGTATCCATCTACCTACTTTTTTTACATTTCCATTGCATGTACCTGGCACAGGTGTGACATCTACACAATCTATATATATCATTGGTGCCTTATTTGTAAGGAATGTTGTGTGAAAATTTGGAAGTGATCGGTGCAGGACTTTCGGAGATTAGCGCTTACATTTTTATTTATACAGATAGGATGTAAATCGATACATTGCAAAATTCAGATTTCTTTCTTATCATCGTGACTCGGGAGATTTTTTTTTGCTCTGCGGAGCAACATTATTTCAGCAAAGTGTTTTGATAAGACTTTTTCGGTTAGAAAGAAGCGAAACAGCCCCACCGTTTCAGAAACCGGTAGAGCGAGAGGGATTTGCAGACAAAAACTATTTTATTTTTGTAAGCGCTTATTGTGTTTCTTTAACAGTGTTGAGCGTCCACCCTATTCCAAAAAGGCTCTGGGCGTGGTGCAGGGCAAAGATGCGAACAAGCAGAGCAAAAAATCAACCATGCAAATGTAGGTGTTGCAGAAGGAGGGCTGTCTGGCAAATAGTCCTCATTTTACGACCAGTTGGGAAACAGAATTTCCATTGCTAAGCAGCGCGGTTGTTACGTGAATGAAAAGCCAGATTTTTACAACCTCTTTTTTGCCACAGTGAAGCAAATCATGCACTTGTTAAGTGAACATTGGGTTGTTAAGTGAATCTGGGAGGGAGGGAGGGAGACCATTTTTCAGGCAGTTTTCGAGCCATTTTCAGGCCGTTTTTGAGTTGTTTCTTTGGGCCATTTTCAGACAATTTTTCAGGCTGTTTTCGGGCCATTTTGGGGGTTCTTTTCAGGCCATTTTTGGGCCGGTTTTGGGGCTTTTTTTCAGGCAGTTTTTTGGGCCATTTCAGGCCATTTTTCAGGCAGTTTTTCAGGCAGTTTTTGAATTGTTTTGGGGCCATTTTCAGACAATTTTTCAGGCTGTTTTCGGGCCATTTTTGGGGGGGTTTTCGGGCCGTTTTCGGGCCAGTTTGGGGGCTTTTTTTCAAGCAGTTTTTCTGGCTATTTCAGGCAGTTTTTCATGCCATCTTTGAGCCATTTTTCAGGCAGTTTTTGAGTTGTTTCTAAGGGCCATTTTTGGACAATATTTCAGGCTGTTTTCGGGCCATTTATTGGGTTCTTTTCAGGCCATGTTTGGGCTGGTTTGGGGCCAAATTTCAGGCACATTTGGGGTCATTTTCAGGCAGTTTTTGAGCTGTTTTTTCCAGCCATTTTCAGACAATTTTTCAGGCTGTTTTCAGGCCATTTTTGGGCCAATTTTCAGGCACTATTTTCGGCCATTTTCAGGCAGTTTTTCAGGCCATTTTAGGGCCATTTTTGAGGCAGTTTTTGAGCTGTTTTTTTCGGCCATTTTCAGACAATTTTTCAGCCTGTTTTCAGGCCATTTTTTGGGTCAATTTTCAGGCAGTTTTTCAGACCGTTTTAGGTCCATTTTTCAGGCAGTTTTTGGAGTGTTTTTTTGGGGGTGTTTTCTGGCACCTGCGAAGACCAGCTGGCCAGTGTGCATGTGCAAACCAGAAACCCGAAGAGCAGCTGGCGATGGTGCCCATGCCCACCAAGAGGGCTCTGCCTGCCACCTCTGGCACACACGCCATAGATTCGCCATCACGGGGGTAGAGAGACATTAAGAAACCCACCGAGAGTTAGAAAGGTGGGCCAGTGATCACTTACCCATAAGGAAGGGGTAACATGACCAAGAAACGGATGGTGCCAGCCAGTGGTGGGTTTCTGCAGGCTCGCACCTACTCGCGAAAGCCGGTTGGTGAAATTTAGAGAACCGGTGAGAGGGGGTTCCACCGGCGTACCTGGAAGTAAATCTGGCCCGCCGCTGCCAGTGACCCAACGGGAAGGAAAGGAAAGGAAAGGAAAAAAGAAGAAAGAAAGAAAGAAAGAAAGAAAGAAAGAAAGAAAGAAAGAAAGAAAGAAAGAAAGAAAGAAAGAAAGAGAATTTATCATCACAATTGAGTCCAAAATGTTGGTTGCTAAGCAAGAGCGTTGTTAAATGAGTTTCATTACATTTTAAAAGGTGGCCACTCCCACCCTGTCACATGACTGCCAAGCCACGCCCACAAAATAAGCCACACCTACAGAGTAGGTTCTAAAAAATTTGAAACCCACCACTGGTGCCAGCGCAAACTTAACTCACCCCTGCAACATTTTAATTAGTGTCACTTTTAAAAGTTAACGTAGGCGCTTCACAATGAATAATGCCCCAATTACAATTACCTGGCAACTTTTGCAAGGGCCTGGAGCCACCTTTTTTTTTAAAAAAAAAAACCCATCTGCATTGCTGTAACGTAGATAACGAGAGTCCGTCCCCCCCCCCCATAAATCCATTTAGCGCAGAGTGCCTGCCCAGCTGCTGACAAGGAGATTAACATACATTTTGCATGCATTATTTAGGCTGTCAATTTTAATACAGCGATATGGGGGTCTGCTTCTATTTTGCCCCTAATATGTAAATTTCCTGGCAGCTCAGGCCATTTCTAGGTGTGAACTGAATTCTAGAAGATTGCAAATCCTTTTATCGTGTGCACTGGAGACAAAATTCTTTACTGTTCCTTTGAAAATAAAGCTAAGCAATAATTGCTTCTGTTCGTCTCTTCAGGTTTAATACATGCTAGCAACCTTGTTTTAGGTAATACATATTTTTACTTCATCTCTCTATATATATATAGAGAGAGATAAGGGTGTGCTATATATCTAAGGATGTGTGTTATATGTCTCTATATATATAGAGATAAGGGTGTGCTATATATATAAGGGTGTGCTATATATATAAGGGGGTGTGTGTGTGCGCGCGCGTTCCCGCATAACTCTGGAACGCCTTGAGCAATTTCAAACAAACTTAGTACACAGATGACTTACCCTCTGGGAACAAATACTGTGTGTTTGTTCCCAGAGGGTACAGTACAAGAGTTGGAAGGGACCTTGGAGGTCTTCTAGTCCAACCCCCTGCCCAGGCAGGAAGCCCTATACCATTTCAGACAAATGGCTCTCCAACATCTTCTTAAAGTCTTCCAGTGTTGGGGCATTCACAACTTCTGGAGGCAACTTCTGTTCCACTGATTAATTGTTCTCACTTTCAGGAAATTCCTCCTCAGTTCTAAGTTGCTTCTCTCCTGGATTAGTTTCCAAACATTGCTTCTTGTCTTCTGCCCTCAGGTACTTTGGAGAATAGCTTGACTCCCTCTTCTTTGGGGCAACCCCTGAGATATTGGAAGACTGCTATCATGTCTCCCCTGGTCCTTCTTTTCATTAAACTAGACATACCCAGTTCCTGCAACCGTTCTTCATATGTTTTAGTCTCCGGTCCCCTCTTCATCTTTGTTGCTCTTCTCTGCTCTCTTTCCAGAGTCTCCACATCTTTTTTTTGTATTGTGGTGACCAGAACTAGATGCAGTATTTCCTTGGGGTGGATGTAATGATCTTGCTGAGAGTGGATAAAGTTTTACTTGTCCCTGTGCAGCCATTTCCTGCTGGGAGAAAATAATCTATCAGGAAAACCTTTGGCTTAGATCCAAGCAGCCTAATTAATTAAATCAAGGGAAAAGGAAGAGAATCAAATCAGCAACCAACTGAATTCAACCTTAAAAATTTATTTATTTTTTTATTTTATTAAATTTATACCCCGCCCTTATCCTTGTTAGGACCCAGGGCGGCGCACAGGGATGTTAAAATACATACAAAATATATAAAATATATGAAATTTAAAATACTTATTCTAATAAATAAACCCTGCGCTAAAAACCGAATTAAAATCCCAAGTTTAAAAACTATCTAATAGTCAGTATGGAGGTTACGCTAGGCCGGCTAGATGAAATAGGTGTGTCTTCAGACACTTGCGGAAGAGGCGGAGGTCGGAGATGGTGCGGAGTTCAGGGGGTAAGTCGTTCCAGAGGGCTGGGCCCGCCACAGAGAAGGCTCTCCCCCTGGGTGTCGCCAGTCGGCATTGTCCAGCTATCTGCGCTGTCTCCAGATTTGGTCAGGACTCTCTTCAAATTATCCCTATGGGGGCAAATCTTTGCCACCCAATGCCAGTAAATCAAATTATTTTTCTGCGCAAAGGACATATATCAGAGTTGGAAGGGGCCTTGTACCATTTCAGACAAATGGCTCTCCAACATCTTCTTAAAGATTTCACAACTTCTGGAGGCAACTTCTGTTCCACTGTTCCACTGATTGATTGTTCTCACTGTCAGGAAATTACTTCTTAATTCTAAGTTGCTTCTCTCCTTGATTAATTTCCACCCATTGCTTCTTGTTCTACCCTCAGGTGCTTTGGAGAATAGCTTGACTCCCTCTTCTTTGGGGGCAACCCCTGAGATATTGGAAGGAAGGAATGTGGGAAGGAGGGAGAGTGGGAGGAAGTAAGGAGAGAAGGGAGGGAGGGAGAAAGGAGAGAAGAAAAGAAGGACGGAGAGAAGGAAAAATCTCTCCTTGATTAGTTTCCACCCATTGCTTCTTGTTCTGCCTTCAGGTGCTTTGGAGAATAGTTTGACTCCCTCTTCTTTGGGGCAGCCCCTGAGATATTGGAAGGAAGGAAGGAATGTGGGAAGGAGGGAGAGTGGGAGGAAGTAAGGAGAGAAGGGAGGGAGGGAGAAAGAGAAGGAGAGAAGGAAGGAGAGAAAGAAGGATATCTCCTGGATTAGTTTCCACCCATTGCTTCTTGTCCTGCCTTCAGGTGCTTTGGAGAATAGCTTGACTCCCTCTTCTTTGGGGCAGCCCCTGAGATATTGGAAGACAGCTATCCTGTCTCCCCTGGTTCTTCTTTTCATTAAACCAGATATACCCAATGTACCTGTTCCATCTTCTTTTGTTTCCGTGGTTTTGCAAGTTGTGATTCTGCTATGAAGGAGGTCCAGAGCAAGCAAGAAATGGTTGTTTTTTAACCAATGTTGTTGTACAACCAATTTCGTTGTATACATGATGTACCATGTCCATAAAGGCTATTATTATTATTATTTTCTTGAAAGGGGCATTCCATCGGCCAACCATTGAGATTGCTGGACCAGATCCAGGATGAGGAAGAGCCGATTAGAAGTCACTAATGTTCTTTGTTAAAGAAGGAAACGTTGCTGATTCCAACTTCTAGAAAAGCAGCTCTTAAATCTTCCGATATTGCTTTCTCCTAAATTAGGTTGCTGGAAAAGGACACCCATGGCTGCACGCCTGCAACGAAATTAATCGTGCAGAGGTAGTCCTCGAATTATGACCCACCGGTGGCTTAGCGAACCACCATTTAGCCCAATATTCCTGTTCCTAAGCCAGACAGTGGCAAAGTCCGTTTTGCCCCATTTTACAACCTTCCTTGCCACCGTCGCTAAGCGAATCGCAGCGGTGGTCAAGCTAACCACACGGTTGTTAAGTGAATCTGGCTTCCGTATTGACTTTGCTTGTGGGAAGGTCGCAAAAAGGAGGCATCCCAAGACCCTGGGGCACTAAAACTGTCATAAATACATGCCAGTTGCCAAGTGTTTGAATTTTGATCGCGGGAATGCTGCAATGGTAATATGAAAAACGGTTGTAGGTCACTTTTTTCAGTGCTGTTGTAACCTTGAATGGCCACTAAACGAGTAGTTGTAAGTCGAGGACTTGACCTGTATTAATGATTATGACTTTCAACCAAGAGAACAAGCTGATTTCTGTTATTAGCCTCCGTTGCCTTTCCAGGGTTATCCGGCAATACCCATTCTTCCTTCTGCAGGATCTAGACAAACTTGAACATTGGGCACTATCTAATAAAATGAAATTCAATTGTGAAAAAAGTAAGGTCCTACATATAGGCAAGAAAAACCAAATGCACAGGTACAGTATAGGTGGTACCTTGCTCAATAGTAGCAACTGTGAGAGGGATCTTGGAATCCTAGTGGACAACCCATTTAAATATGAGCCAGCAGTGTGCAGCAGCTGCCAAAAAAGCCAACACAGTTCTAGGCTGCATAAACAGAGGTAGAGAATCTAGATCACGTGAAGTGTTAATGCCACTGTATAGTGCCTTGGTAAGGCCACACTTGGAATACTGCATACAGTTTTGGTCGCCACGATGTAGAAAAGACGTGGAGACTCTGGAAAGAGTGCAGAGAAGAGCAACCAAGATGATTAGGGGACTGGAGGCTAAAACATATGAAGAACGGCTGCAGGAGCTGGGTAGGTCTAGCTTGATGAAGAAAAGGACCAGGGGAGACAGGATAGCAGTGTTCCGATATCTCAGAGGGTGCCACAAAGAAGAGGGAGCCAAACTATTCTCCAAGGCACCTGGGGGCAGGACAAGAAGCAATGGGTGGAAACTAATCAAGGAGAGAAGCAACTTAGAATTAAGGAGAAATTTCCTGATAGTTAGAACAATTAACCTCTGGAACAGCTTGCCTCCAGAAGTTGTGAATGCCCCAACCCTGGATGTCTTTAAGAAGATATTAGATAGCCATTTGTCTGAAATGGTATAAGGTTCCTGCCCACGCAGGGGGTTGGACTAGAAGACCTCCAAGGTCTCTTCCAACTCTGCTATTGTATTGTATTGTATTGTATTGTATTGTATTGTATTGTATTGTATTGTATTGTATTGTATTGTATTGTATTGTATTGTATTGAAGATGGTTGGATACTTGTTTGCTTAGCTGTGGGGTCCTTGGTGCTCTCTGAGATGGATGGTTTTCTTACAGATGTTTCATTACCCAACTAGGGACCTCATCAGTATTAGAAGGGAGTGGGGTGTGCAAAAGGGGGAGGAAGAGGAGGAGGAGAGGATGAGGTCCTTAGTGCTCTTTGAGTTTGATGGGGTTTTTTGCAGACATTTCATTACCCAGCTAGGGAACATAATCAGTGTTAGAAGGGAGGCAGGTTGTGGAATGGAGGAGGAGAGAAGGAGAAGGAGGTAGACAGCCATGAGGTCGCCGTTGCTAATCTCAGCTCTTCTGGGTATTGATTGCTGGTGAAGAGGTGTTTCAATCTTTTTGTTTCCTTTTGGGCTTGTCGATCGTCCGTTTTGAGTGGCATGTAGACGTCGTATATCTCTATGTGTCTGTTGATGGCGGATTCGTCCGAGTGCCAAACTTCCAGGAATTCTCGAGCGTTTTTGGACTTGGCTTGGTCTAGGTTGCTCACAGTTGAAACCACGGTTGAGCCTATCCATGTGTTGTGAAATTAAGGAGTTTTGAATCATGTCTTTTAACTGCTTGTTGGTGTTCGTGGACACGCTCTGCTGGTTTTCGGCCTGTTCATCCCACATTCGTGGCTGTTGCAATCTTTACATTGTGTGTTATAGGCGACACCTGCTTTTTTTTCTTCTGGTGCTTTACTTAAGATGTTTTGGGAAGGCTTTAGCTGGTTTGTGTGCTACAGGTTGTTTGCTCTCGCTTCGTTTGCTTAGTTGCTGTGAGAATATCAAAGCATACACGAACGAAAGAATGAGGAAACTATTTGAGGTTTAACAGGAGTTGAAGAGTTAGTGGTTAAGAATCTGGCATTGGTCCTTGGAGGTAAGAATTAATGGTTTTACTTTGCCAGAACATGGAGCCGGGCTCATAATGCTGTCCTCCCCAGAGGTTTGCTGAGTGGAGAACATCAATTGAAGTCATCGCTGACCGGGCATCCAACTCTGGCGGCCAAAATCTTCCTGTTTTAGGTCAGTCTTCTCCAACTTGGGTTCCTCCAGTTGTCTTGGTCAGCAATTGTGGCCGTCTTGGTCAGATCCGCGAACTCGGCTTGCCGAGCAAGGCAAGTTTTACATGTAATAGAAGAACAGAGTTGGAAGGAACCTTGGAGGTCTTCTAGTCCATCCCGCTGCTCAAGAAGGAGGCCGTAGGCCAGGGGTGTCAAACTGGTGGCCGCGGGCCGGATGCATCACGCGCAGGCCACGCCCACCCCAGTTCCACGATTGGGAAAAACGTTGCAAAACATCACATGGCAGCAATGTGATAACCGTGGGTTTGACGCCCATGCCCTAGACCAGGGGTAGCCCACCTTTTTATACCTACCGCCCACTTTTGTATCTCTGTTAGTAGTAGAATTTTCTAACCGCCCACCGGTTCCACAGGAAGGGTGGTTTATAAAGTAGGGAAGTCCATTAAATTTTTTAAAAAAGGGAAAGTGCTTCAGTATCGGACAAAACCCCTCCCGCCCACCATGAAAGCTGGAACACCCACTAGGGGGCGGTAGGGACCAGGTTGACTACCCCTGCCCTAGACCATTTCAGACTGTTAGATATGCAAATGAAAGCTTTGTTGCAGCTGTGTTACCGGCCGTTTTCTTTTATTCTCTCGCAGTCTTCTTTCTCTCTCTGTTGTCCTGCACTTATTTGCTGTAGCCGGCTATGACTGGGCCCGTAACCTGTTAGAAATTCTGCATATAGCCCCACAGAACAAACAATGCACAGTCCACAGGTGCTTTCCTTCTCGCAGTTGAGCAGGAAAGCACATGTGGACAGTGCACCGTTTGTTCTGTGGGGCTAAATGCAGAATTTCTAACATAAACAAACGGTTGTCCGATCTCTTGTTAAAAAAACTCCAGGGATGGAGCCCCCACAACATCTGGAGGCAAGTCGTTCCACTGATAAGTTGTTCTAACTGCAAGGAAATTATAACTCTTGTTTGGTGTCCAGACAATCATCTTCAATGGATCCGTCACATTTGGGCAAAGATCTTCCCCAACCTGGACATGCTTGGGGTGCAACCTCCAAGGTTGGGTCAGGTTTTTTGGTCTGTTGCCAGTGAGTCCCCTTGTTGAGATGTTGTTGCCTTCTGTCCTTCTAGGGGTGACCGGGAAGAATGTTCTCATCCGTGAAGCCATATGAAAACCAGCGGTACTCCACTTTGAAGAAGGACTGTCAGAGGAGGAAGATCTTGTTTGAAGATCCGCTCTTTCCAGCCAACGATGACTCGCTCTTCTACAAGTCTCGGATTCAGGGGATCCAATGGAAGCGACCCAAAGTAAGGCCCAGAGGGAAGACTGGAATTTGTTGGGGTTCTCCATATCAGAGATAAAGGTGAAAGTTCTACCATGCTTGATGGGATGGTGCCACACTGAGACATTGGAACTTACCTTTTTCCTCCTCCTCCTCCTCCTCCTCCTCCTCCTCCTCCTCCTCCTCCTCCTCCTCCTCCTCCTCCTCCTCCTCCTCCTCCTCCTCCTCCTCCTCTTTCTCCCCTCTTCTCCTCCTTCTCCTCCTCTTTCTCCCCTCCTTCTCCTCCTTCTCCTTCTCCTCCCCTCTTCTCCTTTTCCTCCTCCCCTCTTCTCCTTCTCCTCCGTCTCCTTCTCCTTCTTTCTGATTCCCAAATCAAACGGGCTTGATCATAAAAGAATAATTGTGGCTCAAGGTTGAACCGTGGGGTCCTTGGTCCTCTCTGAGCTTGGTGGTTTTCTTGCAGACGTTTCATGACCCAACTAGGGAACATCATCAGTGCTAAGAGAGGGGGGGGGGGTTTGAGGAGACAAGGAAGAGGAGGAAGATGGAGGAGGAGGAGGTCTATGGGGTCCTTGGTGTTCTCTGAGCTTGGTGGTTTTCTTTCAGACGTTTCATGACCCAACTAGGGAACATCATCAGTGCTAGGAGAGAGAGAGGAGTTTGAGAGGAGGAGGAGGACACTGGGGTCCTTGGTGCTCTCTGAGCTAGTTTTCCTGCAGATGTTTCATGACCCAGCTAGGTAACTGCATCAGTGCTGGTGAATGTGAGGTTTGCTCCCTGTTTGTACCTAGAAGCTTGTCCTTCCAGGGTTGGCAGGGGTGTGGTTTCCTTCTCGGTTGTTTTCTGCTTGATTGTTTGTCTGGTGTTAATCCCTGCTTCTCTGGGCGTTGGCTGATAGAGAGAATGTGTGCTGGTCTTAGCCTTTTCATGGTCTTCTGGAAGCCTGCAAATAGTGATCACCTGATCCCAGGAGGCTGCAACCATTATAAAATCATGCCAGTTGCCAAGCACCCAAATTTTGATGCGACGTCAGTTGTAAGTGCGAGGACCAGCT
>CM077649.1:64138629-64158629 GCA_039707465.1 Rhabdophis nuchalis
GCAGTTGGAAGCTTGGAAGAACCCAAACAAGGAAATTCAGGGCTGAGTGAAAAATAGCCCAGGGACTGTTGACAATTTGCAAGAGATTGACAAAAAATGTTTGACCTTGTTCCTTTTCTCTAAGTAAGGTAAAAGGTTTCTGTTACAGATTAAGACGTTATTGTAAGTCTTGCAACAGTAAAATAGATGGACTTGAGCCCTTTAATCCCACCAGCACCCAGCTGCAACTGGCAGTTGGAACAGAGTCCTTTTCAGGTGGGGAGTGGAAGTAGAACGCCTTAGCATCGGAGCGTGTTAATATCAGGCAACTGGCAGCTGGAACAGAGTCCTTTTCAGGTGGGGAGTAGAAGTAGAACGCCTTAGCATCGGAGCGTGTTAATATCAGGCAACTGGCAGTTGGAACAGAGTTCTTTTCAGGTGGGGAGGGGGAGTAGAACATCGGTGCTAGTCGTTCCTGACTCTAGGGGGTGGTGCTCATCTCCGTTTCAAAGCCGAAGAGCCAGCGCTGTCCGAAGACGTCTCCGGGGTCATGTGGCCGGCATGACTCAACGCCCGAAGGCGCACGGAACGCTGTTCCCTTCCCTCCAAAGGTGGCTACTATTTTTCTACTTGCATTTTCTTACGTGCTTTCGAACGGCTAGGTTGGCAGAAGCTGGGACAAGTCACGGGGGCTCCCTACGTTACGCGGCGCTAGGGAATCGAACCATAAACTTTCTGATCGATAGTGTCTTAGCCACTGAGCCCTGCTCTAAGTAAAGCTGCCTGTAAACCACCTTGGATCCTGATTACTTCTTTCATACACCCATCTGGGCAGAATTAGCAAAATGGCTTCCATTTGCCAGGATGCTCTTTCCAGCTTGGATGGAAACGAATCAAAGAGAGAAGCAACCTAGAACTAAGGAGAAATTTTCTGACAGTGAGAACAATTAATCAATGGAACAGAAGTTGCCTCCAGAAGTTATGGATGCGCCCAACACTGGAAGTCTTTAAGAAGATGTTGGAGAGCCATTTGTCTGAAATGGTATAAGGTTCCTGCCTAGGCAGGGGGTTGGACTAGATGACCTCCAAGGTCCCTTCCAACTCTGTGGTTCTGTTGAGATATTTTGTTATTTCTCCTGTTGTGGCTGCCTCTCTGAGACCTCCTGGTGGTCTCCAGTCCGAATAGTGACCAGGTCTGGTCCTGATTCACTTTTTAAAAATCAGGACCAGACCTACACCGAATTAGCCAGTCAAAATCCACCCAGACCTACACCGAATTAGCACAGAAAATCAACTTGCTGGCTTACATTGCTGAGTTCAAAATCAACAACAATGCAAGTATGGAGTAAATTGTCATTAGTTGGTTAGTACAGAATGTTTTAACTTGGTGAATGATAATTTGCTTTACAGCAGGGATGTCCAAACTTGGGAACTTTAAGACTTGTGGACTTCAACTCTCAGAATTCCCCAGCCAGCATAGCTGGCTGGGGAATTCTGGGAGTTGAAGTCCACAAGTCTTAAAGTTCCCAAGTTTGGACATCCCTGCTTTAAAGTGTAATGCAGGTTGTGAACCACAGTTTATGGCTTTGTGGGTACATACAGTACATTCATCCTGGTATATTTGACAGTTTATGGAATATTTCTTGACGCGTGAAAAGTTGTTCTAGCTGCTGTTGACCGGCTGCTTTCATAGGAGTGGACTTCAGCTCCCAGAATTCCCCAGCCAGATATGCTGGGGAATTCTGGGAATTGAGGTCCACCATGTTGGGGAGTTTTTATTTTTTATTAAATTTATACCCCGCTCTTCTCCTACAAAAGGACCCAGGGCGGCGCACAGGCAAATTAAAACACAACGTACATAAATAGATCAATTATTAAAATCCAATTAAATTAAATTACCCCGTGCTAAAACATTTTAAAATTCTCTAATTAAAATGTATAACTAAAAAGTCCAGATCGGGTGTTTATCCTTGGCCGGCTTGTTGGAATAAATGCGTTTTCAGACGCCGGCGGAAAAGGCGGAGGCCTGTGGTGGTACGGAGTTCAGGGGGCAGGTCGTTCCAGAGGGTTGGGCCCACCACAGAGAAGGCCCTTCCCCTGGGTGTCGCCAACCGGCATTGCCCGGCTGACGGCACCCGGAGAAGGCCCTCTCTATGGGAGCAGATCGGTCGGAGGGATGTATGGGGCAGGAGACGGTCTCGCATGTAACTAGGTCCCGAGCCATGGAGCGCTTTAAAGATGGTCATTAACACCTTAAAGCGCACCCGAAAGGCCACAGGTAGCCAGTGCAGCTCGCGCAGGAGAGGTGTTACGTGGGACTGACTTGTGGCTCCCAAGACCACCCGCGCGGCTGCGTTCTGGACTAGCTGTAACCTCCGAGTGCACCTCAAGGGGAGCCCCATGTAGAGAGCATTGCAATAGTCCAGCCTAGATGTCACGAGTGCTTGAGTGACTGTGCGGAGGGCAGCCCGATCCAGGAAGGGGCGCAATTGGTGAACCAAGCGTACCTGGTAAAACGCCCCCCTGGCCACGGCTGCCACATGGTCCTCCATGGACAGCCGGGAATCCAGGAGGAGTTCTAGGAGTTGAAGTCCACTCTGCACTAGCTGGTAGATCTAATTCATAAAAAAAGGCAGATTCAAAGATGCAGTGTTTCTTCCAGCAGTTTTAGAAAAAGATCTGTAGGAAAAGATTTATTATTCTCAAATCCTTTCTCACTACGACAAAAACAGGGTTGGATTTTAATGCTGCTGCTTCAACCATTGCTTTAGCTTTCCTGTCTCAGGAATGCAGAAAATCCGGTAGGACCTGAAGCCCAGAGATTGCAAAGAGACAATCGATTGCTAGAAATGATCCCCGGGAGAAACTCAGTTGTCTTTCCCAAGGGTTGCCAAATCCTTTTTTTTTTTTCCCCCCTTAGTTCCAACTAGACATAAAGTGCACCTGTTATCTCAAGAGATTGCAGTTCTACGTTATATTCAATAAAGAGTAAATTTGCTCCATTAGACAACAGAGGCCGGTTCTCAGATGAAATGCGGTGATGAAGTGCCTTCCGAGGGCAGAGTGCATTGCTTGGAAGAGAGTGAGCTTCCTGGAAGTCCCTTCAACTTCAGCTGGTTTACCGAATCTACAACGGGCTTCTTCGAAGTCAATTGAGCTCCTTATTTTAGCTGGTCCACCTAATCTTCTTGGAAGTCCCTTATTTTGGATGGTTTGCCAATGCAGAAGGAGCTTCTTGGAAGTGTGTCAGCTTCTTGTGGCTCCTGATTTCGGCTGGGCTGTCAAATCCAGAAGGAGCTTGGAAGCCCCTTAGTTTAGCTGGGCTACAAAATCCAGAATGAGATTTTTGGGAAGCTCCTTATTTTAGCTGGGCTTACAAATCCAAAATAAACTTTTTTGGAAGTCCCTTAGTTTAGCTGGGCTACAAAATCCAGAAGGAGCGTCTTGCAAACTGATGGCATTCCAGCAGAGTTACCAAAGACAGAATTTATAGCTTTAATTCAGTGCTGGGGGGAAAAAAAAGTAATGTAAAGTTAAAAAAAAATAATACAAGTGAGGAATGGAAGCAGAGAAAAATGTGAGATGTCTGGCTTCCTTAAATTAGTTTTCTTCCCTCGTTCCAATTTGGGCTGAATTCCAAACAAGAACTCTTACGGAATTTAAAGTTGCTTATGGATTCAGCTCAGCGCTTTAGAGCCTGGCCAAGATTTTACTGGTAGAAAACTATTGATAGGGTGGGACTTTCTGCAAGGAAACACACTGCCTTTAGTCCTCGGCTTACAACCATTCGTTTAGCGACCCTTCCAAGTTACAGTGGCGCTGAAAAAAGTGTCTGACGATCGGTCCTCACACTTACGACCATCGCAGCATTCCCCAGGGTCACCTGATCAAAATTTGGATGCTTGGAAACTGGCATATATTTATACATTTGTTACTATCGGATTCTGTTAATTACTGTGTGATTCACTTAACAACTGCAGCTTAACAACCATGACACAAAAAGGTTATGAAGTCGGTCACGAGTCACTTAACCAGCCATCCGAGTGGCCGAAATTGGGTTTATTTAGAAACTTTATATAGCCACCTACTCGCTTAGAGTAACTCTAGTCTGGGCGCCTTACAAGCACAGTACAGAAGTAAAAAAATAAAAATAGAAAACCATAATTTTTTTTCGTAGAGTTTCGTCCCATTTTACGACTTTTCCTTGCCACAGTTGTTAAGTGACTCGTTGCAGTGGTTAAATTAATATCCCGGTTGCTAAGTGAATCTTGGCTTGTCCAGAAGGTCACAAAAGGAGATCCCATGATGGGGGCGGGGGAGGGGAAAACACTTCAACCGTCCTAAGTCCATGTCAGTTGCCAAGAATCCAACCCTGAAGACGCTACAATGATCACCATAAGTGGGAAAAATAGTCACAAGTCACATTTTTTCAGCGACGTCATAACTTCGAACAGTGAGCTGTTGTAAGGTGAGGACTACCTGTAGTTTGTGAGTCTCCTTGGCCCAGCAATGTTAAGTTGCCTTCAGAGGTGAGATTAATACAATACAATACAATACAATAGCAGAGTTGGAAGGGACCTTGTAGGTCTTCTAGTCCAACCCCCTGCGTGGGCAGGAACCTTATACCATTTCAGACAAATGGCTATCTAACATCTTTTTAAAGACTTCCAGGGTTGGGGCATTCACAACTTCTGGAGGCAACTTCTGTTCCATTGATTAATTGTTCTCACTGTCAGGAAATTTCTCCTCAGTTCTAAGTTGCTTCTCTCCTTGATTAGTTTCCACCCATTGCTTCTTGTCCTGCCCTCAGATGCTTTGGAGAATAGTTTGACTCCCTCTTCTTTGGGGCAACCCCTGAGATATCGGAACACTGCTATCCTGTCTCCCCTGGTCCTCCTCTTCATCAAACTAGACCTACCCAGCTCCTGCAACCGTTCTTCATATGTTTTAGCCTCCAGTCCCCTAATCCTCTTTGTTGCTCTTCTCTGCACTCTTTCCAGAGTCTCCATGTCTTTTCTACATCATGGCGACCAAAACTGTATGCAGATTCAGTCGGTTCAGCCTGGTTCGGGCAAACCGACTCTATGCTGTCCTATTTAGCCATGTTTTTGAGGTCGAGTGCATGTCGGAAGATGCACGCATGTGGAGGGGGGCAACCAGTGGTTATTTTACGTGCAGTCCACCGCTGATTGTCTTCCAACTTGGCTGCTTCAAGGCTTAGCTTGCGTCCCCTGGGTAGAAAAACATCCAGCTCGGTCTTGTGGACTTGAACTTGGGTGTAATAAACTTTCCCTTAGTTTCTCCCAGCAAATATAGCTGACGATTTATGACCCGCGAAAGCGATTAGCTCAACAAGGGAGTGACGGTAAGCAAACACTATTGATTGCTTCCAACCAAGTGGAGAGGACCCTGAACAACTCTTTGGAAAGTCAAGGAGACAGATAAGCGGCCCGTCCTTGTAACTTCCCCTCTTGAAAATAACTTCAGGAAACTACTGGCGGGTTCTTCATTAATTAAATTTGTTTGCCGCCCAGGGCAGTTTATGGCATTAAAATGAAATCATAAATAAGTTGCAAGGTTTTGATAATCCAAACCAAGATTGGTCTCTCTCTCTCTCTCTCTCTCTCTCTCTCTCTCTCTCTCTCTCTCTCTCTCTCTCTCTCTCTCTCTCTCTCTCTCCTTCTCTCTCTCTCCTTCTCTCTCTCTCTTTCTCTTTCTCGTTTTCATTTTCACTTACTCATTTATCTTTCATTCTTTCTTTTCTTTCTCCTTCTCTCTTTGTATCTCATTCTCTTTCTCATTCTATTATATATGTGTTAGTTTTTATGAGCTGATCAATAAATAAATCATTTTTAATAAGCAATAAATCAATAAATAAATCATTTTATGAGCTGATCAATAAATAAATTTTATGAGCTGATCAATAAATAAACAAACATATGTATATGTATATGTATATGTATAATCTTTGACTATCTATCATTACATCCACCCACCCACCCACCCACCCACCCACCCATCCATCCATCCATCCATCCATCTCTATTGTATCTCTCTCTCTCTCCATCCATCCATCCATCCATCTCTCTCTCTCTCTATTGTCTATCTATCTATCTATCTATCTATCTATCTATCTATCTATCTATCTATCTATCTATCTATCTATCTATCTATCTATCTTGTATCTCTCTCTGTTTCCCTCCCTCTCTATCTCTCTATTGTCTGTCGGTCCATCTCTCTCTTCCTCTCTCTCTCTCTCTCTCTCTCACCTATCAATCTATGGTGTGTGTGTATATGTATACAATCTATTTATCTTCCCATATCTGTCAATCAGATATCTGTCAACCATTCATCCATCCAATTTATCTAGCCACCCATCTCACAGAAAGTGACACTGGACAGCGTTTAACAATAAATTAAAAACAAAACATGCCTTAAAACAGCCTTTGTTAAACTTTAAAGCAGATATTATTGGAAAAAACTAAAAACAGGACCTGGATGTCTGTGATTCCTTAATGTATTTATTTATCTACTGGGTCAATCTGAGCCTATTCCCTGTTTGCCCCAGCAGGTGGCAGCAGCTGGGTGATAGTAGCAGAGTTGTGGCTACTCCCAATATGGAAGGTTTATAAGAAGAGTCTGGACAGCTACTTGTCTGAAATGTTATAGTTTCCTGCCTGAGCAGGGGGTTGGACTAGAAGACCTCCTGGGTCCCTCCCAACTCTGTTATTCTGCCATAGCCAGCATTAATTATCCCAAGTCTTTGAATAACGTACCCAAATTATTCCATTATTCTGGAAGCTCTTAGGAAATAAAGGCTAGCTGTGTAGATTAAGAGCCCGTTGAGGTAGCCAGTTTTTGGCTGATCTCAGGGAGAGAGAAAAAAAGAGAGAGAAAAACCACATTTTGTGTCCGTGTGGTTGCCAAGAAAACAACAGGGCTAAGGAGGAGAGAAGAAGCCAGCTTGTCTCAAAGAAACGTCATCTTATCTTCATGACCCGAGACATTTGTACTTGAGCGACTCCCGCAGAATAAACAAATGCAGCAAAAGAAAAATTATTTCCTGCTTAGGGGGGAAACAACAACCAAAAACTACTGGCTGAAATACAGTCTCTGCTAGTGGAAAAAGGTATAAGGTTCCTGCCCACGCAGGGGGTTGGACTAGAAGACCTACAAGGTCCCTTCCAACTCTGCTATTGTATTGTATTGTATTGTATTGATTCCATTTGCCAAGCATCTGGGTTTCATTTGCTGTTTTGCATTTCGTTTTTACATTTTAGGGGTGAAGTTCCTGTCCCCTTATTGGGGTTATAGATCTGCTCAAACATGTAAGGGGGCTAGAGCCTTGGGCGGGATGTGCAAACCGCCCCTCCCTGTTTTGTTAAAATCCATATGTATAAAAGTGTGTGTGTGTGTGTGTGTTTGTGTGTGCGTGTTTGTGTATGTTCCAGCATAACTCTGGAACACCTCAGTAATTTCAACCAAAGTTGGTACACAGATGATTTATTTGGGGGGAGGGGGGAAGACACCCCTAAAATCCCTCGGGGTATGTGTGCTGTTAAGACACAGCCTGTTGTGCCTTAAAATGGCTTCTACTGTACTGCTGTAAAATGGCTTCTACTGTGCCATCTACTGGGTAATGAAATGTCTGCAAGAAAACAACCCAGCTCAGAGAGCATGAAGGATCCCATAATCCTCCTCCTCCTCCTCCTCCTCCTCCCCCCTGCAAATCTTACTCCCTACTGACACTGATGATGGTGCCTAGTTGGGTAATGAAACATCTGCAAGAAAACAACCCAGTTCAGAGAGCACCAAGGACCCCATAATCTTCCTCCTCCTCCGACCCGGAAAAAATATTTGGGGGGGAGACACACCTAAAACCCCTCGGAAGTGTGTGCATGATAAAGCCTGTTGTGCCTTAAAATGGCTTCTACTGTACTGCCGTAAAATGGCTTCTACTATGCCATCTACTGGATAATGAAATCTCTGCAAGAAAACAACCCAGTTCAGAGAGCACCAAGGACCTCATAATCTTCCTCCTCCTCTTCCTCCTCCTCCTCCTCCTCCCTGCAAATCTTACTCCCTCTACCCATGATGATGTTACCTAGTTGGGTCATGAAACGTTTGCAAGAAAACAATCCAGCTCAGAGAGCACCAAGGACCCCATAATCTTCCTCCACCTCTTCCTCCTCCTCCTCCCTCCCTCCTGCAAAGCTTACTCCCTTCTAACTCTGATGATGTTGCCTAGTTGGGTAATGAAACATCTGCAAGAAAACAACCCAGCTCAGAGAGGACCAAGGACCTCATAATCTTCCTCCTCCTCTTCCTCCTCCGACCCAGAAACACATATTTTTGGGGGGGAGACAGCCCTAAAACCCCTCGGGGTATGTGTGTGCTGTTATGATACAGCCTGTTGTGCCTTAAAATGGCTTCTACTGTACTCCCGTAAAATGGCTTCTACTATGCCATCTATTGGGTAATGAAATGTCTACAAGAAAACAACCCAGCTCAGAGAGCATGAAGGATCCCATAATCTTCCTCCTCCTGCTCCTCCTCCTCCACCTCCCTGCAAATCTTACTCCCTCTACCCCTGATGATGTTACCTAGTTGGGTCATGAAACGTTTGCAAGAAAACAGCCCAACTCAGAGTGCACCAAGGTCCCCTCCGTGAAATCCATGCATGCTGGCTGGGGAATTCTGGGAGTTGAAGTCCACCCCTCTTAACGTTGCCAAGGCTGAGAAACGAAGGCTGACCTTAGAGGCTGTCTTTCCTGATTTATGATCCTGGAGGAGATTTTAGCTTGGCAGCCTCACTTGAACGATTGTTCTGTCTGGTAATGTCTCCTTAATGAAAAACAGACTTTCCTGGCTGAGCCTCCCAAATTGAATTTTTCATCCCTGTTTTAGCTACGCTCGTTTTTTGGGTTTTTTTTCTTCCTGCGGGGCGTTTGGGCTTGATGTGAAAATTAGCAAAGCTTTAATCGAAAGAGCTTTGGTTGTTTTGCCCAATTGATCCCAGGCCAGAGGGGGAAGGGATTAAAAACCAACAATTTAAAAAAATAATCAGTTTTTAAAAAAAAATTAAATGGGATTTTAAAAAACTTAGATTGGATTTTTTTTTACAATAATAATACAATAGCAGAGTTGGAAGGGACTTTGGAGGTCTTCTAGTCCAACCCCCTGCGTGGGCAGGAACCTTATACCATTTCAGACAAATGGCTATCTAATATCTTTTTAAAGACTTCCAGGGTTGGGGCATTCATAACTTCTGGAGGCAAGGAGTTCCATTGATTAATTGTTCTGACTGTCAGGAAATTTCTCCTTAGTTCTAAGTTGCTTCTCTCCTTGATTAGTTTCCACCCATTGCTTCTTGTCCTGCCCCCAGGTGCCTTGGAGAATAGTTTGACTCCCTCTTCTTTGTGGCACCCTCTGAGATATCGGAACACTGCTATCATGTCTCCCCTGGTCCTTCTTTTCATTAAACTAGACATACCCAGTTCCTGCAACCGTTCTTCATATGTTTTAGTCTCCAGTCCCCTAATCATCTTGGTTGCTCTTCTCTGCACTCTTTCCAGAGTCTCCACGTCTTTTCTACATCATGGCGACCAAAACTGTATGCAGTATTCCAAGTGTGGCCTTACCAAGGCTTTATAATGTGGTATTAACCCTTCATGTGATCTTGATTCTCTCCCTCTGTTTATGCAGCCTAGAACTGTGTTGGCTTTTTTGGCAGCTGCTGCCCACGGCTGGCTCATATTTAAATGGTTGTCCACTAGGATTCCTAGATCCCTCTCACAGTTGCTACTATTGAGCAAGGTACCACCTATACTGTCCCTGTGCATTTTGTTTTTCTTGCCTAAATGTAGAACCTTACTTTACATTTTTATCCAACATTTTAATAAAATGCTTTGGAAGTAGAACTCTAAAAGATAGTTTTCCCTTGAAGATATTTTCATAATGTAGTTTATTCAGCATGAAATGGAGCTTAGTTACTATTGTAACTCTCTCTACATGGGGCTTCCCTTGAGGTGCACCCGGAGGCTGCAGTTGGTCCAGAATGCAGCCGCGCGAGCAATAATGGGTACCACAAGGTACACCCATGTAACACCGCTCTTGCGCGAGCTGCACTGGCTACCTGTAGTCTTTCGGGTGCGCTTCAAGGTGCTAGTCATCATCTTTAAAGCGCTCCATGGCTCGGGACCTAGCTATCTGCGGGATCGGATTCTGCCTCATACTTCCTCACGGCCGATTCGCTCCCACAGAGAGGGACTTCTCCGGGTGCCGTCCACTAGACTTTGTCAGCCGGCGACGCCCAGGGGAAGGGCTCTCTCTGTGGCGGGCCCTGCCCTCTGGAACGACCTCCCCCCCGATATTAGAACTACCACGGACTTCTATCAAATAAATCCAGCCCATCCCAAGCCCCAGGAAAAAGGGCGCCTTCTTGACAATTAGCATCCACTCCTTTCCATCCCCCCAAAATGTAGGCGGGTCCTCGATCTTACGACCGTTGTAGCCTCCCCTTTTGCGACCTCCTGACAAGCTGAAGTCAACGGCGAAGCCAGATTCACGTCGCAAACCACGTTCCTAACTTAACTGCAGCGATTTACTTACTGTCGCCAGACAGGTTTCGAAAATGGGGCCAAACTCACTGGACAGCTGTCTCGCTTAGCCACAGAAATTCTGGGCTCCCCCGTGGTCGTCAGTCGAAGGACTTCCTGTAGTTAATTTGGTGGCTAGAGGCCGATACTTCTCCACTTTGCAGGATCTTCTTAAGTGTGGTTGTGTGGTTGAGGATACCGGCAATATCCTTCTGTATATGCCATCCCGTCTGTGGGTTTTGTCATGTTGCCAGCGCTAATTGGTTGGCTGTGAAATGAATGCTTCATTAAAAGGGAATACATGGAACGATTCCATAAGTCCTCCAATTCCTCCTTTCCCTACTTGCCAAAGTCTTGCACTTAAGCCAGAAAAACCAAAAGTACCCATATAGATTGGGTGAAACCAGACTTCTTAATAGCAGCAACTGTGAGAGGGATCTTGGAGTCCTAGTGGACAACCATTGAAATAGGAGCCAGCAGTGTGCAGCAGCTGCCAAAAAAGCCAACCCAGTTCTAGGCTGCATCAACAGAGGGAGAGAATCAAGATCACGTGAAGAGTTGATACCACTTTTTAAGGCCTTGGGAAGGCCACACTTGGAATATCTGCATCCAGTTTTGGTCACCACGATGTAGAAAAGATGTGGAGACTCTAGAAAGAGTGCAGAGAAGAGCAACAAAGAGGATTAGGGGACTGGAGACTGAAACATATGAAGAACGGTTGCAGGAACTGGGTATGTCTAGTTTAATAAAAAGAACGACCAGGGGAGACATGATAGCATCTTCCAATATTTCAGGGGCTGCCCCAAAGAAGAGGGAGTCTAACTATTCTCCAAGGCACCAAAGTGTAGGACAAGAAGCAATGGGTGGAACTTAATCAAGGAGAGAAGCAACTTAAAACTGAGGAGGAATTTCCTGACAGTGAGAACAATTAATCAGTGGAACAGAAGTTGCCTCCAGAAGTTGTGAATGCCCCAACACTGCAAGTCTTCAAGAAGATGTTGGATAGCCAATTGTCTGAAAGGGTGCAGGGTTTCCTGCCTAGGCAGGGGGTTGGACTAGAAGACCTCCAAGGTCCCTTCCAACTCTGTTATTCTGTTCTGTTCTGTACTACTCTACTCTACTCCACTCCACTCCACTATTATTCTATTTTATACTTTACTCTAGTCTAGTCTATTCTATTCTGCCTGTGTTTGCTAGTATTTGCTACCACATAGGAAAAATTTCCTTTTAGTAGGATAGCTTGACTCCCTCTTCTTTGGGGCAGCCCCTGAAATATTGGAAGGCTGCTATCCTGTCATATCTGACAACCCCTCAAATATCAATTTTTATCATGCCCTCTCCCCCAGTCCTTCTCTTTTGTTTTTAGACATACCTAGTTTGTTTCACAGCTCATCCTATAGTTACACACACACAAACACACACATACACACACACACACAGAGAGAGAAAAGCCCCCTGATTATTTTTGTGGCTCGGCTTTCCAAGTTCGGGTCAAAGTTTGAATTTTGAATTTGAATTTTATTCGATTTGTAAACCGCACCAATCTCCGTCGAGACGGACTCTGGGCGGTGCACAGGACATTAAAACCACAATAAATAGATAACAACAAATACAAAAGTTAAAAGAAATTAAATTGCAAACCTGTGCTAAAATTCCCATTAAAATCTATCTAATTTAATCTAATTTAGTTTGAAGGAAAGTTTGAATTAGCAAGCGAAGCACATTTTCGAGGGCTCCCTGCTTTTGAGAGGCATCTGAAGACGTTTGGAGTGTCCTAGTGAAGAGTGGACCTTCTCCACATCCTCTCTCTAAAAACGGGATGGTGGAGATTATCCAGGCGAGGGGTGTGGGAGAAATAGCAATAACGTGAGATTCTGCATTGTCCGTTCCCCCCCCCCCCCCCAAAGTAGATGTCCTGCATTCTTGCCAATGCCGTTCAAGATTTGCAAAAGTGAAGAACAAAATTGGGTGGTTGTTGTTGTTGGTTTTTTCCCGCTGCTATGCAACTTTTCTGGAAAATGATGCATGACCGGACAGAGGTCACATGGGGGTTGGACACCAAAGACATTGTTCCTCAGTGCGTCACCGGTGGCTAAATGGCAAAACTGCATTCATTTCGGTTCTCTCCAATCATTTGGCTTCCCTGTATATGAAATAAATAAGTATTTATTCCTCTCCTCCACTGATGCAGGGATAGAAATTCAGAGGAACATACGAAGAACGGTTGACAGAACTGGGTAGGTCTAGTTGAATGAAAAGAAGGATCAGGGGAGACAGGATAGCAGTCTTCCAATATCTCAGGGGTTGCCCCAAAGAAGAGGGAGTCAATCTATTCTCCAAAGCACCTGAGGGCAGAACAAGAAGCAATGGGTGGAAACTAATCAAGGAGAGATCCTTCTTTCTCTCCTTCCTTCTCTCCTTCCTTCCCTCCTTCCTTCCTTCCTTCTCTCCTCTCTCCCCCCCCTCCTTCCAATATCTCAGGGGTTTGCCCCCAAAGAAGAGGGAGTCAAACTTATTCTCCAAAGCACCTGAGGGCAGGACAAGAAGCAATGGGTGGAAACTAATCAAGGAGAGAAGCAACTTAGAACTGAGGAGAAATTTCCTGACAGTGAGAACAATTAATCAGAGGAACAGAAGTTGCCTCCAGAAGTTGTGAATGCCCCAATACTGCAAGTCTTCAAGAAGATGTTGGATAGCCATTTGTCTGAAATGGAATAGGGTTTCCTGCCTAGGCAGGGGGTTGAACTAGAAGACCTCCAAGGTCCCTTCCAACTCTGTATTCTGTTATTGGGTAGGTCTAGTTTAATAAAAGGAAGGACCAGGTGAGACAGGATAGCAGCCTTCCAATATCTCAGGGGTTGCCACAAAGAAGAGGGAGTCAAACTATTCTCCAAAGCAGTATTGGAAAAAGGAGGATCTAGGTACGGTAGAGGATTGGATTTCTAAGGTCTCAAATCTGGCAGAGATGGCTAAGATCTCTGCGTATTTAAAGGATCAATCACATGACAAATATTTGTTGGAATGGAGGAACTGGATTAGTTTTATACAAAACAGATATGGATCAGATAAACTTGTTATAGCTTACTAGGGAAAAGGTTTATTATTAATGATCATAGATAGAGATTGTTTAAGTACTGTGTTTGTTTCGGAGGGAAAATATTAATATAGCAATGGTTTTTTTTTCTTTTTTTCTTTCCTCTTCTTTTTCTCCTTTTCTTTTAGAATGCTTGATTGTAATAGGCAATTTTAAATAAGCAGATTTGAAAGTCTGATACCCTGTACCCAACTCTGGGAAGCTCCGGGGAGGGGGGAGGAGGGTGGGATTAGTGGGGGGGATAGGGGGTAGGGGCAGGGGGGGATATTGTATTGAAAAATTGTATTTGAAAAACTTTTACAATAAAAAAAAACTATTCTCCAAGGCACCTGGGGGCAGGACAAGAAGCAATGGGTGGAAACTAATCCAGGAGAGAAGCAACTTAGAACTAAGGAGAAATTTCCTGACAGGGATGACAATTAACCTCTGGAACAGAAGTTGCCTCCAGAAGTTGTGAACGCCCCAACACTGCAAGTCTTTAAGAACATGATGGATAACCTTTTGTCTGAAATGGTATAGGATTTCCTGCCTAGGCAGGGGGTTGGACTAGATGACCTCCAAGGTCGCCTCCAATTCTGCTATTGGGTTGTATTTAGGCCACAAAGATGGTTTTAAGGAAAGAGGGAGAATCTCTGCTAAGGAGAGGGACCCTATTTTTGCAGTGTGCAGAGATGGAGAAAGAAATAAAAGTAAAAAAAAAGCCAGCACAATCTTAGGCTGCATCAACAGAGGGAGAGAATCTGAAGGGTTGATACCACTTTATAAGGCCTTGGGAAGGCCACACTTGGAATACGGCATCCAGTTTTGGTCGCCACGATGTAGAAAAGACGTGGAGACTCTAGAAAGAGTGCAGAGAAGAGCAACAAAGAGGATGAGGGGACTGGAGGCTCAGATATATGAAGAACAGTTGCAGGAATTGGATATAGTTTAATGAAAAGGATGACCAGGGATGACATGATAGTCATCTTCCAATATTTGAGGGTCTGCCCCAAAGAAGAAGGAGTCAAGCTATTCTCCAAAGCCCCTGAAGGCAGGACAAGAAGCAATGGGTGGAAATGTCTACAGAGACTCTCCGTCATCCACGTCATGGTTGTCTCAAAGATGCTTTTTCCCCCCCCAGACGCAACTGGACTTTCTGATTTTTTTTCTTTGAAGACGTTTCGCTTCTCATCCAAGAAGCTTCTTCATCTCTGGGCTGGCATGGTGGAGTTTCTAGCCACCACCTAAATGCCCCTGCTATGCACAGAAATGGAGATGCATCCATTACATCACTGGTTGAGATGGGAGACATATAATCTGTACATAGCTGGCTTTAATTTCAACGCCAGGCATCTTTGATCCAGTTGAGTGGCTTGTGGGAACAGGACCCAGCATTGACCCAGTTGAGTTGGTTCTTGGAAGAAGATCATGTCATTGATCCAGTTGAGTTGGTTCTTGGAACAGGACCATGTCTCTTGGCCCAGTTGTGCTGATTGTTGGGACAGACCTTGCATTGATCTAGTTAAGTTAATTGTTGGAACAGGATCCATCATTGACCAGTTGAGTTGATTCTTGGAATAGGACCATGACTCTTGGCCCAGTTGAGTTGATTGTTGGGACAGGACCCAGAATTGATCTAGTTGAGTTGATTGTTGGGTATAGGATCCAGCATTGACCAGTTGAGTTGGTTCTTGGAATAGGACCATGACTCTTGGCCCAGTTGAGTTGATTGTTGGGACAGGACACAGCATTGACCTATTTAAGTTGGTTCTTGGAACAGGTCCCATCATTGATCTAGTTGAGTTGGTTGTTGGGACAGAACATGTCTCTTGGCCCAGTTGAGTCGATTGTTGGGACTGTTTGCTGTTTGTTGCAAGGAGGCAAATTGCTGGGAGGCAGAAACAGATTTTCCCCCTCCCCTTGTTTTCCTCCCCAGAAGCTAGGTGCCTCTTATATTTTGGAGCATCTCATACTCAGAAAAATACGGTACACTGTATTCAATATATTTATATGTAGACAATATCTATCTATCTATCTATCTGTCTGTCTGTCTGTCTATCTATCTATCTATCTATCTATCTATCTATCTATCTATCTATCTATCTATCTATCTATCTATCTATCTATCTATCTATCTATCTCTTATCTCTATCTATCTATCTATCTATCTATCTATCTATCTATCTATCTATCTATCTATCTATCTATCTATCTATCTATCTATCTATCTATCTATCTATCTATCTATCTATCTATCTATCTATCTATCTATCTATCTATCTATCTATCTATCTATCTATCTATCTATCTATCTATCTGCCGTTCCCGCCCACGCGTTGCTGTGGCCCATTCTGGTTAAATGGTCAACCAATCTGTGTGTAGATCTACACCTGCACACACAAACACATACACACAACCACCGTGTAACCCCCAACCTACCTACCTACTGTATTTCTCCCTCCCTCCCTCTATCCCTCTACCTATCTACCTACCTACCTTCTGCATTTCTCCCTCCCTCTCGCTATCCCTCTACGTACCTACCTACCTACTGTATTTCTCCCTCTCTCCCTCTCTCCCTCTACGTACCTACCTACTGTATTTCTCCCTCTCTCTCTCTATCCCTCTACCTACCTACCTTCTGCATTTCTCCCTCCCTCTCTCTATCCCTTTACCTACCTACCTACCTACCTACCTACCTACCTACCTACCTACTGTATTTCTCCCTCTCTCCCTCTCTCCCTCTACGTACCCACCTACTGTATTTCTCCCTCTCTCCCCCTACCTACCTACCTACCTACCCACTGTATTTCTCCCTCTCTCTCTCTATCCCTCTACCTACCTACCTACCTACTGTATTTCTCCCTCTCTCCCTCTACGTACCTACCTACTGTATTTCTCCCCCTCTCTCTCTCTATCCCCCTACCTACCTACCTACCTACCTACCTACTGTATTTCTCCCTCTCTCCCTCTCTCCCTCTACGTACCCACCTACTGTATTTCTCCCTCTCTCCCCCTACCTACCTACCCACTGTATTTCTCCCTCTCTCTCTCTATCCCTCTACCTACCTACCTTCTGCATTTCTCCCTCCCTCTCTCTACCCCTCTACCTACCTACCTACTGTATTTCTCCCTCTCTCCCTCTCTCCCTCTACGTACCCACCTACTGTATTTCTCCCTCTCTCCCCCTACCTACCTACCTACCCACTGTATTTCTCCCTCTCTCTCTCTATCCCTCTACCTACCTACCTACTGTATTTCTCCCTCTCTCTCTCTATCCCTCTACCTACCTACCTACCTACCTATCTACCTACTGCATTTCTCCCTCTCTCTATCCCTATAGCTGCCTACCTACCTACCTACCTACTGTATTTCTCCCTCTCTCTCTATCCCTCTACCTACCTACCTACCTACCTACCTACCTACCTACCTATCTACCTACTGCATTTCTCCCTCTCTCTATCCCTCTACCTACCTACCTACCTACCTACCTATCTACCTACTGTATTTCTCCCTCTCTCCCCCTACCTACCTACCTACCCACTGTATTTCTCCCTCTCTCTCTCTATCCCTCTATCTACCTACCTACCTACCTTCTGCATTTCTCCCTCCCTCTCTCTATCCCTCTACCTACCTACCTACCTACTGTATTTCTCCCTCTCTCCCTCTACGTACCCACCTACTGTATTTCTCCCTCTCTCCCCCTACCTACCTACCTACCCACTGTATTTCTCCCTCTCTCTCTCTATCCCTCTACCTACCTACCTACTGTATTTCTCCCTCTCTCTCTCTATCCCTCTACCTACCTACCTACCTATCTACCTACTGCATTTCTCCCTCTCTCTATCCCTATAGCTGCCTACCTACCTACCTACCTACTGTATTTCTCCTTGAATCTTATGGACAGAGTATTATGTCATCCTTTAGGACATAATACCTGTGGCCCACTGCTCTCTCTCTATCCATCTACCTACCTTTTTTTTTTACAATTTTTTACATTTCTGTTGTGCGTCCCTGGCACAGGTGTGACATCTACACAATCTATGAATATATATCATTGGTGCCGTACTCGAAAGGAACGTTGTGTGAAAATTTGGAAGCGATCGGTGCAAGACTTTTGGAGATTCGCGGTTTTGAACAAACTCTTCTTACATTTTTATTGATATAGATATAAAGGAAAGTGTTTTGTCTCTCTCTTTCTCTCTCTTGCAGGACATCTGTGAGGATCCCCACCTCTTTGTGGATGGAATCAGCTCCCACGACTTACATCAGGGGCAGGTGGGCAACTGCTGGTTCGTGGCTGCCTGCTCAGCGTTGGCATCCAGAGAGGCCCTGTGGCAGAAGGTAACTAGTGTGGAAATTGTCCGGAGGAGTTGTGTATGTGTGTGTGTGGGGGGGGGGGGGGGGGATGATCTTCTTTGCTCCCATGGCTGTGTTGGCACAGCACAGCCTACTGTATTTCTCCCTCTCTCCCCCTACCTACCTACCTACCTATCTACCTACTGTATTTCTCCCTCTCTCTCTCTATCCCCCTACCTACCTACCTACCTACCTATCTACCTACCTACCTACCGTATTTCTCCCTCTCTCTCTCTATCCCCCTACCTACCTACCTACCTACCTACCTACCTACCTACTGTATTTCTCCCTCTCTCTCTCTATCCACCTACCTACCTACCTACCTACCTACCTACCTACCTACCTACCTACCTACTGCATTTTTCCCTCTCTCTCTCTATCCACCTACCTACCTACCTACCTACCTACCTACCTACCTACCTACCTACCTACCTACTGTATTTCTCCCTCTCTCTCTCTATCCCCCTACCTACCTACCTACCTACCTACCTACCTACTGTATTTCTCCCTCTCTCTCTCTATCCCCCTACCTACCTACCTACCTACCTACCTACCTACCTACCTACCTACCTACCTACCTACTGCATTTCTCTCTCTCTCTCTCTATCCACCTACCTACCTACCTACCTACCTACCTACCGTATTTCTCCCTCTCTCTCTCTATCCCCCTACCTACCTACCTACCTACCTACCTACCTACCTACCTACCTACCTACTGTATTTCTCCCTCTCTCTCTCTATCCCCCTACCTACCTACCTACCTACCTACCTACCTACCTACTGTATTTCTCCCTCTCTCTCTCTATCCCCCTACCTACCTACCTACCTACCTACCTACCTACCTACCTACCTACCTACCTACCTACTGTATTTCTCCCTCTCTCTCTCTATCCCCCTACCTACCTACCTACCTACCTACCTACTGCATTTCTCCCTCTCTCTCTATCCACCTACCTACCTACCTACCTACCTACCTACCTACCTACCTACCTACCTACCTACTGTATTTCTCCCTCTCTCTCTCTATCCACCTACCTACCTACCTACCTACCTACCTACTGTATTTCTCCCTCTCTCTCTCTATCCACCTACCTACCTACCTACTGTATTTCTCCCTCTCTCTCTCTATCCACCTACCTACCTACCTACCTACCTACCTACCTACCTACCTACCTACCTACCTACCTACTGCATTTCTCCCTCTCTCTATCCCTATAGCTGCCTACCTACCTACCTACTGTATTTCTCCTTGAATCTTATGGACAGAGTATTACGTCATCCGTTAGACGTCGTGTGAGCTGGCCTCGTGGACCTAACGACCAGTGGTGGGATCCTGCCAGTTTAACAACCGGTTCGTGGATCGCGTGCTTTGCGCGCATCAGCAGTTTTAACAAAACTTACCTTCCGTGTTCCTTCGCGGGGAGTAACACAGCAGAGGCCTGGCAATCCGCTCTGCTGCGCGAATCAGCTGAAGAGGATATAGGCATTCTGACCGAGGCTTCCCGAGAGCCTGAAGCCAACTCCCTGTTGTCCCGACAAAACCTCCTTTTATTAAATTGACTGTGAATTCTGCTCCTTCACATCCAGCAAAGTCTTTCCAGGGAGGATTTACGGTCACAGACCTTATCTGGCTTGGAGAGCTGCCAGGCCGATCTCTGCAAAACTTGGCCAGGAGTCTCGGAGAGTCACGAACTAAAGAAGTGAACTAATGGTCTCCTGCAAACTCCACTCCCCGGGCGCTCCCTCTTTTATTTCCTCTGGGAGGGGCCATTCATCGTCCACCTGTGGCCTTCCTCCCAAGTCGATCCTTGTTCCTTAGCTGTTCCCTTCGTCTGGCAGCTCTGTGCATGCGAACATCGGGAACAGGCTCCAGCTGTTCTTCTGCCTCACTGATGTCTGACTCCGAAGGCAGCTGATGACTGTCAGACGGCCCTGGTCCCCTCTCTGCCTCCGACACAGAGCCCTCCTCAGACTCCAGGACTGTCCCAGGTTCC
>CM077649.1:64163629-64173629 GCA_039707465.1 Rhabdophis nuchalis
GCATGTATTAGCTAACATTGGTTATGGGACCAGAGTTGTAACACTGGTTCTGGACCCAGTGTTCTGTTAACAAAGGCCATGCAAACGGACGGAGCGGAGGTCAGCGGGTGCCGAGGCGCCTAGTGCGAAGAGGTTGCTAACATAAGAACCTAAGAAGAGCCTTGCTGGAAGAGGCCACAGCCCATCCAGTCCAGCCTTCTGTCTCCCACAGTGTCTCCCCATTTGCTTCAGGGTCTTCCCAAGCAGATGTCTTCACCTGCTTATGATTCCCTGCAAATGGCATTGAGAGACATCCTGCCTATCTCTCCATCCTGGAGGGTGTCCTTAGGCATCCCTCATGATAGCCATGGATACCCTTCTTCTCCATGAACTCCTCTCATCCTTTCTTTTCTTCTTTCTTTCTTTCTTTCTTTCTTTCTTTCTTTCTTTCTTTCTTTCTTTCTTTCTTTCTTTCTTTCCTTCCTTCCTTCCTTCCTTCCTTCTTTCTTTCTTTCTTTCTTTCTTTCTTTCTTTCTTTCTTTCTTTCTTTCTTTCTTTCTTTCTTTCTTAACATAAGAACAGCCTTGCTGGAAGAGGCCACAGCCCATCCAGTCCAGCCTTCTGTCTCCCACAGTGGCTCCCCATTTGCTTCAGGGTCTTCCCAAGCAGATGTCTTCACCTGCTTATGATTCCCTGCAAATGGCATTGAGAGACATCCTGCCTATCTTTCCATCCTGGAGGGTGTCCTTAGGCATCCCTCATGATAGCCATGGATACCCTTGTTCTACATGAACTCCTCTCATCCTTTCTTTTCTTCTTTCTTTCTTTCTTTCTTTCTTTCTTTCTTTCTTTCTTTCTTTCTTTCTTTCTTTCTTTCTTTCTTTCTTTCTTTCTTTCTTTCTTTCCTTCCTTCCTTCCTTCCTTCCTTCCTTCCTTCCTTCCTTCCTTCCTTCTTTCTTTCTTTCTTTCTTTCTTTCTTTCTTTCTTTCTTTCTTTCTTTCTTTCTTTCTTTCTTTCTTTCTTAACATAAGAACAGCCTTGCTGGAAGAGGCCACAGCCCATCCAGTCCAGCCTTCTGTCTCCCACAGTGGCTCCCCATTTGCTTCAGGGTCTTCCCAAGCAGATGTCTTCACCTGCTTGTGATTCCCTGCAAATGGCATTGAGAGACATCCTGCCTATCTCTCCATCCCGGAGGGTGTCCTTAGGCATCCATCATGATAGCCATGGATACCCTTGTTCTCCATGAACTCCTCTCATCCATTCTTAAAGGTGTCGAGGCTGACGGCTGTCACCACTTCTTCTGGCAGGGAGTTCCATAGACCAGGGATCCTCTGGGTGAAAAAGGCCTTCCTCTTATTTGTTTGAGGGCTAGCTTCCAAAAGTTTCATGGAGTGCCCCCTGGTTCTAGTGTTGTGCGATAGGGAAAACCGTTTTTCCTTTTCTACTCTGTCCACACCGTGCATGATTTTATAGACTTCAATCAGGTCACCTCTCAGGTGCCGTCGTTCTAGAGGGAAGAGGCCCAGCCGTTGCAGCCTCAGAGGGTAAGGAAGGGATTCCAGCCCCCTAATCCTTCTGGTTCTGCAGAGTCCATCGCTACAGACCTCCACACTTCATGTGGCCTTCAGATGAGCTCCAGAACAGCACGCAGTGGACCGACGTCCTCTTCAACCCCATGGATTAGGAATGGGAGGTCACTTCCTGTACGTTCACATGCTAGTAAAGGCAGTTGAGCGAAGACTTTGGGCAATAGAATGTATCTGAATTCTCCAATAACACAAAAGTGTGACCCAATTTTCTCCGCTGAACCAGCACTAAAAAAAAAAAAAGCCCACGTGCCTTAAAGTTGCTGAAATGGAGAAATGCTACTTTAATGCACAGCTGGTCCTCGACGTACGGCCACAGCAGAGACCAACATTTCAAGCCAGACGCTTGTTGAGTGAGCTATGCTCCCGTGGATGACCTTCCCTGCCACCGTTGCTAAGTGAATCCCTGCGGCTGTTAAGCGAGCCCCATGTTATTGTTACGTGAATCTGGCTTCCCCAGATGACTTGACTTGTCAGAAGGGACACCGCAACGGTCGCAAATGGGAGTCAGGTTGCCAAGCGTCTGAATTTGGATGACGTGACCGTGGGGGATGATGCATCGGTCGTAAGTCGGAGGAGTCAGTTGGTTGCAAGCCACATTTGTCAGTGCTGTTGCCGTTTCAAACGGTCACTAAATGAACGGCTGCAAATCGAGGGCTATTTGGCGATAAAAAATAATCATAAATCAGCCGTGGGCAGCAGCTGCCAAAAAAGCCAACCCAGTTCTAGGCTGCATCAACAGAGGGAGAGAATCAAGATCCCGTGAAGGGTTAATACCACTTTATAAGGCCTTGGGAAGGCCACACTTGGAATATTTGCATTTAATTTGGGTCATCACGATGTAGAAAAGATGTGGAGACTCTGGAAAGAGTGCAGAGAAGAGCAACCAAGAGGATGAGGGGACTGGAGGCTCAAACATATGAAGAACGGTTGCAGGAACTGGGTATGTCTAGTTTAATGAAAAGAAGGACCAGGGGAGACATGATAGCAGTGTTCCAACATCTCAGGTGTTGTCCCATAGAAGAGGGAGTCAAACTATTCTCCAAAGCACCTGAGGGCAGAACAAGAAGCAATGGGTGGAAACTAATCAAGGAGAGAAGCAACTTAGAACTGAGGAGAAATTTTCTGACAGTGAGAACAATGAATCAGTGGAACAGAAGTTGCCTCCAGAAGTTGTGAATGCCCCAACACTGGAAATCTTCAAGAAGATGTTGGATAGCCATTTGTCTGAAACGGTATAGGGTTTCCTGCCTAGGCAGGGGGTTGGACTACATGACCTCCAAGGTCCCTTCCAACTCTAGTATTGTATTGTGTTGAGAGAAGATGAGAATAGAGAATAGAAGAGAAGGGAGAAGGGAAGAGAAGAGAAGAAAGAAGGGAAGAGAATAAAGAAGAGAGAAGAGAAGAGGACTGGAAGTCTTTAAGAAGATGTTGGAGAGCCATTTGTCTGAAACGGTATAAGGTTTCCTGTCTAGGCAGGGGGTTGGACTAGAAGACCTCCAAGGTCCCTTCCAACTCTGCTATTGTATATTGTATTGTAATTCCAGAGCTTCCAGATTTCCTTAAATATCAGGGAAGGTTGACTAGATGCCACCAACTTGGCCACTGATTAGCTGGACCGGCAACGTCCATTGTGTCCAAGGCAACTTAGAACGAGTTGTTGTGCTGCTCCGGCTGTGTTGCAATCCTCCATTCGACGCTGTTGCTTATATCTCCAGAGAAACTCTTAATGAATGAAAATTCGGAAGGTGGCACACCGAGGGATTGTCGTCTTTCCATGACCACATTCGCCGTGGGCTGCGTCACGTGCCCTCCATTCATGAGATCCCTCACCAGATTACCAGAGTGGGAAGGGACCTTGCAGGTCATCTAGTCCAACCTCCCTGCCCAAGCAGGAGACCCTACGCCATTGCTGACCGATGGCATTCCAGTCTCTTCTTGAAGGCCTCCAGGGATGAAGCTCCCACAAAGAGTGCAGAGAAGAGCAACCAAGAGGATGAGGGGATTGGAGGCTAAAACATATGAGGAACGGTTGCAGGAATTGGGTATGTCTAGTTTAATGAAAAGAAGGACCAGGGGAGACATGATAGCAGCCTTCCAATATCTCAGGGGTTGCCCCAAAGAAGAGGGAGTCAAGCTATTCTCCAAAGCAGAATAGTTCTTCCTTCTCTCTTCCCTCCCTCCCTTCTCTCCTTCCTTCCTTCCTTCCTTCCTTCCTTCCTCCCTCCTTCCTTCCTTCCTTCCTTCCATCCATCCATCCATCCAATATCTCAGAGGCTGCCCCAAAGAAGAGGGAGTCAAGCTATTCTCCAAAGCCACTGAGGGTAGAACAAGAAGCAATGGGTGGAAACTTATCAAGGAGAGAAGCAACCTAGAACTGAGGAGGAATTTCCTGGCAGGGAGAACAATTAACCAGTGGAACAACTTGCCACCGGAAGCTGTGGTTGCTCCAACACTGGAAGTTTCTAAGATGACCCTTTGCCTGAAATGGTCGAGGGTCTCCTGCCGGGGCAGGGGGTTGGACTAGAAGACCTCCAAGGTCCCTTCCGACTCTGCTAGTCTGTTAAGCGTGCTCTCGCTCGGGGAACGGTTGTTAAGCCTGGTTGTTAAGGCAGCCGATATCGAGGGACTTAGCTCAGGGGATGATCACACCGTCAGTGAGCGTGTCCCTCCATGGAAAGCGAGACGCTCAGAGGAAAAACCCCTCGGGCTCCCTACTTCCCCAGACCAGGTTGCTTAGCATCGCCGGGGTACCAGCCAGCGAACGAGCGAGTGAAGAAGACACAGGAGGACATTCCCTTTCTCCTGCCTCAGGCGTCTCCATCGCTCGTCCGACTGTCCCGAATCTCCCCCGAAGGACGAAGCACCATGAGTTCCGAGCCAGCCGAGTTGGAGCTGCCTCTGGTCCAAGATGCCCAGCTGACCGAGGTGATGCGCATCCGAGGGAAGAGCCTCCAGCAGAAGAACGAGAAACCTCAAGACGGCGAGAAGCTCCTTCAAGCCAACGAGTTCGTCTTCCGCCTGGACTTCTCCCGTCAGCGCGGCCTGCGTTTCCAGAGCTGGAAAGTCGTCTTGGACCAGCCCGGCAAGGCCACCATTATCGGGACCTCTCAGCACTGGACGCCGGACTTGACCAACCTCATGAGGAGGCAGCTCTTGGATCCCGCGGCGGTCTTTTGGAAGAAGCCGGAGGCGCCCGACGTTCTGGAATGCAACGAAGCCGACGCCCTGGAGTTCGGGGAGAGGTTGGTGGAGCTGGCCAAGATCCGGAAAGTGATGTATTTCTTGGTGGCCTTCAGCGACGGCCTCGAGCCGGCTCACCTGAAATGCTCCGTGTTATTCGACATCTGAATTCTCTCCGTCCCAGCTCTCTTCTTCGTCCTCTGAAATAGTCTTCTGTTTTGTTTCGGGCTCTGCAGCTCCAACGTGTGACTTCGTTTTTGAAACACAGAATTGACGTCGATCTTCAGCCTGACCTTCTAAGTTGGACTTCAATACAATCCAAGAGCAAGAGTTGGAAGGGACCTGGGAGATCTTCTAGTCCAACCCTTTGCCGAGGCAGGAAGCCCTATACCGTTTCAGACAAATGGCTCTCCAACATCTTCTGAAAGACTTGCAGTCCTCTTCTCTTCTCTTCTCTTCTCTTCTCTTCTCTTCTCTATTCTTTATTCTCTTCTCTTCCCTTCTTCTCTTCTCTTCTCTATTCTTTATTCTCTTCCCTTCTTCTCTTCTCTTCTCTTCTCTATTCTCCTCTCTTCTCTTCTCCTTTGTTTCTTCTCTTCTCTTCCCTTCCCTTCTTTCTTCTCTTCTCTCTTCTCTTCTATTCTCTATTCTCATCTTCTCTCAACACAATACAACAGCAGAGTTGAAAGGGACCTTGGAGGTCATCTAGTCCAACCCCCCACCTAGGCAGGAAACTCTATACCATTTCAGACAAGTGGCTATCCAACATCTTCTTAAAGGCTTCCAGTCCTCTCCTCTCCTCTCCTCTTTATTCTCTTCCCTTCTTTCTTCTCTTCTCTTCTCTATTCTCCCCTCTTCTCTTCTCCCTTCTCTTCTCTTCTCTCTTCTCATCTTCTCTCGACACAATACAACAGCAGAGTTGGAAGGGACCTTGGAGGTCTTCTAGTCCAACCCCCTGCCGAGGCAGGAAGCCCTATACCGTTTCAGACCAATGGCTCTCCAACCTCTTCTTAAAGACTTCCAGTGTTGGGACATCCGAATGAGCACCTCCTTCACTAGGCTGGGAAATCTGTTCTTTGAAACTTTGGAAGGCTTTTTATTTTTTTAAAAAATTCAATGTACGTCCATCTCACTGTCGCCTCGTCAAACAGAAAACCCAACTGGCTTGTGCAGGAGGCGTCTCTGAAAATGTGGAGCGTTTCCCCACCGCACTCAAGACCTCCAGAAAAGGGGATTAAGACCCCTGGACTGTGTCAGAAGCCTACCTAGCAGGGCTGGGTGTGGGAAGAAAAAAAAACCCCACCCGGCATATCTTGATATTCCTTCGAATCGATTTATTGCAGCCGTTTGCCCGCTTCTCAAAATCCAGGCACCCGATCATTTTAAAAAACTTTTTTTTTCTCCTTCCAAAGTAAGCCCTAATTTTCACGGAGGCTGAGAAAATCGTGGCTTTTTTTTTTCTTAAACGGAAGTTCTCCTGACTTATTTTACGTCCTGCAGCGCTACCCACCCGCCGTTCGTCCGAGTGCAAGAATGCAAGCGTTTAAAACCCTTCCCTCTTTTTGACGCTTTTGCAAAACGGGCACCATTTTAAAAAAAAGTAAATAAATAAATAACAGGACCCGGGGGATTCCGTAGCTCAATTTGAATCCGAACTTCAGGATCTGGAGATCCACCTCCGTGCCCTTGCTTGCTTCTCCAGGAAAATCAAAAGATGGGCCACCACCCCCCGGGAAACGAGCGCCTTGCTGCACCGTGGATTAAATTCCTTTAAATAAAAAGCAGTGATTCTCCCCCTCCCTCCCCCAAATTTCTTTGTGCAAATCTCAGCTTTGAAAGAAGCTTTTAAAACTTTTTTCTGCTCGGTTGACCGGAGGGAGAATGAAAAGCTCAACCCAACCCAACCTTTTTTCTTAGTTTTTGCTTGATTGGATAAATCTTTTTTGGGCTTGGAGGCGCCCAAAATTGGCTGGTGTGCTTGAGCCACTTCGAATACAGAATAAGAGAATAAGCAGAGCTCGGAAGGGACCTTGGGTGTCTTCTGGTTCTCGTAATCGCGCGAAGTATTAGTACCTCTTTATAAAAGTAAGCCCCCCACCCCCACCCCTCCCTGGACCTACCAGGTTACAAAAAAAGACGTTGAGACTTTGATTAAAAAAGAGAGCAACTGAGATGATTAACGGTTTGGACACTGAAACGTATGAAGAACGGTTGCAGGAATCGGGTATGTCCAGTTTCATGAAATTAGGGGTGACACGATAGCAGTATTCCAGTGTTTGAGGGGCTGCCCCAAAGAAGAGAGTGGAGGGGTCAACTTATTTTCCAGAGCACCGGAAGGCAAAACGAGAAGCCACGGATGGAAACGAACCCAGGAGAGAAGCAACCTGGAATTAAGGAGAAACTTCCTGACAGTGAGACCAATTAACCAGTGGAACTGCTGGCCACCAGAGGTTGTGTGTGCTCCGTCACTGGAGGGTGATAAGAAGAGATTGGACAACAGTTTGTCTGCGATGGTGTAGGGTCTCCTGCTGGAGCAGGGGGTTGGACTAGAAGACCTCCGAGGTCCCTTCCAGCTCTATTCTGATTGATTGATTGATTGATTGATTGATACCTTAGTTCAACTCCCTATGTTCTTTTTTCTTTGTCCCTCTGAATTTAACCAAGTGCTCAGGACTTTTGATGGCTCTTCCTTCTCACCCAAATCTCTGTCTTTCCTCCCAGTCTTCCATCTCCTTCCTTCCCTCCCTCCCTCCCTCTCTACCGTCTCCTTCCTTTCATCCCTCCCTCCTTTCCTTTCCTCCCTCTACCCTCTCTACCATTTCCTTCCTTTCATCCCTCCCTCCTTCCTTCCCTTTCTCCCTCCCTCTCTACCGTCTCCTTCCTTTCCTCCCTCCTTTTCTTTCTTCCCTCCTTCCCTCTGCCATCTCCTTCCTTTCATCCCTCCCTCCTTTTCTTTCCTCCCTCCCTCTCTACCACCTCCTTCCTTTCCTCCCTCCCTCCCTCCTTCCTCCCCTTTCTCCCTCCCTCTCTACCGTCTCCTTCCTTTCATCCCTCCCTCCCTCCTTTCCTTTCCTCCCTCCTTCCCTCTCTGCCATCTCCTTCCTTCCCTCCCTCTCTCCCTCCTTCCTCCCCTCCCTCCCTCTCTACCATCTCCTTCCTTTCATCCCTCCCTCCTTTCCTTTCCTCCCTCCCTCTCTCCCTCTCTGCCATCTCCTTCCTGCATTTCCTCCTTCCCTCTCTGCCCTTCCTTCCTTCTCTCCCTCCCTCCTTCGATCCCCATTCCCCCACCCTCTGTCTTTCCTTCCTCCCTCCCTCCCTCTGCCATCTCCTTCTTCCCTCCCTCCCTCCCTCCCTCTCATGGTGCTAAGACCTGAGATCCTCCTATCCATGCTATTCCAAAAAAACCAGCTTTTTCAAGATTCGAAGCAATGCCTCCCTTAGGAGAAAAGTCCAGTTTGAAAGGGCCAGATCGGTCAGTGTTGGAGTGGCGAGGAAAGGGATTTTTAAATTGTTTTTAAATGCAAGCTACTCTGGCTTTTTTAGGATAGGTTTAGGAATACAGTATTAATTGTTGCTTGCAGTCTTTCTCACCCTTGGCAACCGGAAGAGACGTGGGGGGATTCTGGGAGTTGAAGCCCACCCCTCCTCAAAGTGGCCTGGATTGAGAAACACGAATTTAGATGCTTTGAAGAAGCAACAATATCAAACTTGGTTTCAATTCCTAGACTTTGAAGAACTGGGCCACGCAAGCTGGTCCAGTTGGACCAGTTTAGGAGTCAAAACCAAAGCTTCCCCAGCAGATGACGGATTTCCTCTTACAGAATTGAGAACTGAAATGATCCCAAAATTCCTAGACCTTTTTTTATTTCAAAGAACATCGGTTAGAGAAATTATGTGAGTTTCTCTCTGCATTTTTACACCAGTTGTGGCAAGCCTGGGTCCGTTTGGAGAAGGGCGGGGTATAAATTGAATAAATATAAATATAAATATATATAAGCTTTGTTAGTTCGCTCTATCGAATATAATCTCTGCGTTTCTGTCTTTGTTTCACGTAGTCAGAGGGGGAAAAATAGTTAATCTCTAACAAGATTAACACATAAAGTACAGGTAGCCCTCGATTTACGACCAGAATTGAGCCCAACATTTCTGTTGTTATGTGAAAAGATTTGTTAAGTGGATTTTGCCCAATTTTACAACCTTTCTTGCCACAGTTGTTAAGTGAGTCACACGTTTGCTAAGTGAATCTGGCGTCACTTCAACAACATTTCTGTTGTTAAGTGAAACATTTGTTAAGTGAATTTTGCCCCATTTTGATTTTTCTTGCCACGGTTGTTAAGTGAATCACTGAAGTTCTTAAGTTTGCCACACGGTTGTTAACTGAATCACTTAACGTTCTTAAATTTGTCACACGGTTGTTAACTGAATCACTGACGTTCTTAAGTTTGTCATACAATTGTTAAGTGAATCACTGAAGTTCTTAAGTTTGCCACACGGTTGTTGAGTGAATCACTTACATTCTTAAATTTGTCACATGGTTGTTAACTGAAGCACTGAAGTTCTTAAGTTTCTCCTAAAGTTGTTGAGTGAATCACTAAAGTTCTTGTCACACAATTGTTAAGTGAATCACTGAAGTTCTTAAGTTTGTCACACGGTTGTTAAGTGAATCTGACTTCCCCATTGACTTTGCTTGTCAGAAGGTCGCAAAAGAAGAATCATGTTACCCCGGGACACTGCGACCGTCATAAATATGAATCAGTTCCCAAGCATCTGAATTTTGATTACGTGATCGTGGGGGTGCTACAACGGTCGTTTGTGTGAAAAACGGCCGTAAATCTCTTTTTTCAATCCCGTTGTAACTTCGAACGGTCACTAAATGAACTGCTGTAAGTTGAGGACTGCTTGTATGGTGTTATAAACCAGGATGCCTTCCTACAGCTCGCGATGTTGGGTTCACTTTCCTTTAACAATGTTTTATTGCCATATTTTTTTAAAAAGTCAGGTTAAAATATTTTTTTAAAGTCAGATAAGAAGTAAGAAAAAGTTTTTAAAAAAACATTTCTGAAACGCAATGCAGATGCCTTACAGATAATATAATTTAGCATAAATATATATATATATATATATGTTAGATTTTTAAGGGCTGAAAATAAAGAGACCAGGATGGATCCATTTCAGGCTTATTAGCCTTCTTCAGCTGGCCATACTCCTTCTACTGGGATTTGAACCGGTGCTTTCCAGCATATAAGGATGGC
>CM077649.1:64176129-64276129 GCA_039707465.1 Rhabdophis nuchalis
GACCTATTAAATTGCTGCTGTCTTTTTAGATATGTGTTAAATGTTTTTTTTTTAAAGGAATGATTAATAATTAATTAAGAGACCAGGATGGATCCATTTCGGACTTCTTAGTCCTCGTCAGCTGGCCATACTTTTCCTACAGGGATTTGAACTGGTGCTCTCCAGCATTCGAAGCAGGCTTCTCTATGCCTTGAGCTAACCAGCTTCCCTGATTACATCATCCTTTCCACAGGACTTTATAGATGAAGATACTATGTTACAGCTTCCTGCTAGGCCTGTTTAAGGGAGGAGACAAACTTGTCATCCTTCTCTGCCTTTCGACTCCTCTTTGAGATCATCCAGACAGAGACCTATTAAATTGCTGCTGTCTTTTTAGATATGTGTTAAATGTTTTTTTTTTTTTTTAAAGGAATGATTAATAATTAATTAAGAGACCAGGATGGATCCATTTCGGACTTCTTAGTCCTCGTCAGCTGGCCATACTTTTCCTACAGGGATTTGAACTGGTGCTCTCCAGCATTCGAAGCAGGCTTCTCTATGCCTTGAGCTAACCAGCTTCCCTGATTACATCATCCTTTCCACAGGACTTTATAGATGAAGATACTATGTTACAGCTTCCTGCTAGGCCTGTTTAAGGGAGGAGACAAACTTGTCATCCTTCTCTGCCTTTCGACTCCTCTTTGAGATCATCCAGACAGAGACCTATTAAATTGCTGCTGTCTTTTTAGATATGTGTTAAATGTTTTTTTTTTAAAGGAATGATTAATAATTAATTAAGAGACCAGGATGGATCCATTTCGGACTTCTTAGTCCTCGTCAGCTGGCCATACTTTTCCTACAGGGATTTGAACTGGTGCTCTCCAGCATTCGAAGCAGGCTTCTCTATGCCTTGAGCTAACCAGCTTCCCTGATTACATCATCCTTTCCACAGGACTTTATAGATGAAGATACTATGTTACAGCTTCCTGCTAGGCCTGTTTAAGGGAGGAGACAAACTTGTCATCCTTCTCTGCCTTTCGACTCCTCTTTGAGATCATCCAGACAGAGACCTATTAAATTGCTGCTGTCTTTTTAGATATGTGTTAAATGTTTTTTTTTTAAAGGAATGATTAATAATTAATTAAGAGACCAGGATGGATCCATTTCGGACTTCTTAGTCCTCGTCAGCTGGCCATACTTTTCCTACAGGGATTTGAACTGGTGCTCTCCAGCATTCGAAGCAGGCTTCTCTATGCCTTGAGCTAACCAGCTTCCCTGATTACATCATCCTTTCCACAGGACTTTATAGATGAAGATACTATGTTACAGCTTCCTGCTAGGCCTGTTTAAGGGAGGAGACAAACTTGTCATCCTTCTCTGCCTTTCGACTCCTCTTTGAGATCATCCAGACAGAGACCTATTAAATTGCTGCTGTCTTTTTAGATATGTGTTAAATGTTTTTTTTTTTTTTAAAGGAATGATTAATAATTAATTAAGAGACCAGGATGGATCCATTTCGGACTTCTTAGTCCTCGTCAGCTGGCCATACTTTTCCTACAGGGATTTGAACTGGTGCTCTCCAGCATTCGAAGCAGGCTTCTCTATGCCTTGAGCTAACCAGCTTCCCTGATTACATCATCCTTTCCACAGGACTTTATAGATGAAGATACTATGTTACAGCTTCCTGCTAGGCCTGTTTAAGGGAGGAGACAAACTTGTCATCCTTCTCTGCCTTTCGACTCCTCTTTGAGATCATCCAGACAGAGACCTATTAAATTGCTGCTGTCTTTTTAGATATGTGTTAAATGTTTTTTTTTTTAAAGGAATGATTAATAATTAATTAAGAGACCAGGATGGATCCATTTCGGACTTCTTAGTCCTCGTCAGCTGGCCATACTTTTCCTACAGGGATTTGAACTGGTGCTCTCCAGCATTCGAAGCAGGCTTCTCTATGCCTTGAGCTAACCAGCTTCCCTGATTACATCATCCTTTCCACAGGACTTTATAGATGAAGATACTATGTTACAGCTTCCTGCTAGGCCTGTTTAAGGGAGGAGACAAACTTGTCATCCTTCTCTGCCTTTCGACTCCTCTTTGAGATCATCCAGACAGAGACCTATTAAATTGCTGCTGTCTTTTTAGATATGTGTTAAATGTTTTTTTTTAAAGGAATGATTAATAATTAATTAAGAGACCAGGATGGATCCATTTCGGACTTCTTAGTCCTCGTCAGCTGGCCATACTTTTCCTACAGGGATTTGAACTGGTGCTCTCCAGCATTCGAAGCAGGCTTCTCTATGCCTTGAGCTAACCAGCTTCCCTGATTACATCATCCTTTCCACAGGACTTTATAGATGAAGATACTATGTTACAGCTTCCTGCTAGGCCTGTTTAAGGGAGGAGACAAACTTGTCATCCTTCTCTGCCTTTCGACTCCTCTTTGAGATCATCCAGACAGAGACCTATTAAATTGCTGCTGTCTTTTTAGATATGTGTTAAATGTTTTTTTTTAAAGGAATGATTAATAATTAATTAAGAGACCAGGATGGATCCATTTCGGACTTCTTAGTCCTCGTCAGCTGGCCATACTTTTCCTACAGGGATTTGAACTGGTGCTCTCCAGCATTCGAAGCAGGCTTCTCTATGCCTTGAGCTAACCAGCTTCCCTGATTACATCATCCTTTCCACAGGACTTTATAGATGAAGATACTATGTTACAGCTTCCTGCTAGGCCTGTTTAAGGGAGGAGACAAACTTGTCATCCTTCTCTGCCTTTCGACTCCTCTTTGAGATCATCCAGACAGAGACCTATTAAATTGCTGCTGTCTTTTTAGATATGTGTTAAATGTTTTTTTTTTAAAGGAATGATTAATAATTAATTAAGAGACCAGGATGGATCCATTTCGGACTTCTTAGTCCTCGTCAGCTGGCCATACTTTTCCTACAGGGATTTGAACTGGTGCTCTCCAGCATTCGAAGCAGGCTTCTCTATGCCTTGAGCTAACCAGCTTCCCTGATTACATCATCCTTTCCACAGGACTTTATAGATGAAGATACTATGTTACAGCTTCCTGCTAGGCCTGTTTAAGGGAGGAGACAAACTTGTCATCCTTCTCTGCCTTTCGACTCCTCTTTGAGATCATCCAGACAGAGACCTATTAAATTGCTGCTGTCTTTTTAGATATGTGTTAAATGTTTTTTTTTTAAAGGAATGATTAATAATTAATTAAGAGACCAGGATGGATCCATTTCGGACTTCTTAGTCCTCGTCAGCTGGCCATACTTTTCCTACAGGGATTTGAACTGGTGCTCTCCAGCATTCGAAGCAGGCTTCTCTATGCCTTGAGCTAACCAGCTTCCCTGATTACATCATCCTTTCCACAGGACTTTATAGATGAAGATACTATGTTACAGCTTCCTGCTAGGCCTGTTTAAGGGAGGAGACAAACTTGTCATCCTTCTCTGCCTTTCGACTCCTCTTTGAGATCATCCAGACAGAGACCTATTAAATTGCTGCTGTCTTTTTAGATATGTGTTAAATGTTTTTTTTTTAAAGGAATGATTAATAATTAATTAAGAGACCAGGATGGATCCATTTCGGACTTCTTAGTCCTCGTCAGCTGGCCATACTTTTCCTACAGGGATTTGAACTGGTGCTCTCCAGCATTCGAAGCAGGCTTCTCTATGCCTTGAGCTAACCAGCTTCCCTGATTACATCATCCTTTCCACAGGACTTTATAGATGAAGATACTATGTTACAGCTTCCTGCTAGGCCTGTTTAAGGGAGGAGACAAACTTGTCATCCTTCTCTGCCTTTCGACTCCTCTTTGAGATCATCCAGACAGAGACCTATTAAATTGCTGCTGTCTTTTTAGATATGTGTTAAATGTTTTTTTTTTTTAAAGGAATGATTAATAATTAATTAAGAGACCAGGATGGATCCATTTCGGACTTCTTAGTCCTCGTCAGCTGGCCATACTTTTCCTACAGGGATTTGAACTGGTGCTCTCCAGCATTCGAAGCAGGCTTCTCTATGCCTTGAGCTAACCAGCTTCCCTGATTACATCATCCTTTCCACAGGACTTTATAGATGAAGATACTATGTTACAGCTTCCTGCTAGGCCTGTTTAAGGGAGGAGACAAACTTGTCATCCTTCTCTGCCTTTCGACTCCTCTTTGAGATCATCCAGACAGAGACCTATTAAATTGCTGCTGTCTTTTTAGATATGTGTTAAATGTTTTTTTTTAAAGGAATGATTAATAATTAATTAAGAGACCAGGATGGATCCATTTCGGACTTCTTAGTCCTCGTCAGCTGGCCATACTTTTCCTACAGGGATTTGAACTGGTGCTCTCCAGCATTCGAAGCAGGCTTCTCTATGCCTTGAGCTAACCAGCTTCCCTGATTACATCATCCTTTCCACAGGACTTTATAGATGAAGATACTATGTTACAGCTTCCTGCTAGGCCTGTTTAAGGGAGGAGACAAACTTGTCATCCTTCTCTGCCTTTCGACTCCTCTTTGAGATCATCCAGACAGAGACCTATTAAATTGCTGCTGTCTTTTTAGATATGTGTTAAATGTTTTTTTTTTTTTATAAAGGAATGATTAATAATTTTTAAAAAAAAAAAATAAAAAAAAATAAAAAAAAAAAATAAAAAAAAAACATTTAACACATATCTAAAAAGACAGCAGCAATTTAATAGGTCTCTGTCTGGATGATCTCAAAGAGGAGTCGAAAGGCAGAGAAGGATGACAAGTTTGTCTCCTCCCTTAAACAGGCCTAGCAGGAAGCTGTAACATAGTATCTTCATCTATAAAGTCCTGTGGAAAGGATGATGTAATCAGGGAAGCTGGTTAGCTCAAGGCATAGAGAAGCCTGCTTCGAATGCTGGAGAGCACCAGTTCAAATCCCTGTAGGAAAAGTATGGCCAGCTGACGAGGACTAAGAAGTCCGAAATGGATCCATCCTGGTCTCTTAATTAATTATTAATCATTCCTTTAAAAAAAAACATTTAACACATATCTAAAAAGACAGCAGCAATTTAATAGGTCTCTGTCTGGATGATCTCAAAGAGGAGTCGAAAGGCAGAGAAGGATGACAAGTTTGTCTCCTCCCTTAAACAGGCCTAGCAGGAAGCTGTAACATAGTATCTTCATCTATAAAGTCCTGTGGAAAGGATGATGTAATCAGGGAAGCTGGTTAGCTCAAGGCATAGAGAAGCCTGCTTCGAATGCTGGAGAGCACCAGTTCAAATCCCTGTAGGAAAAGTATGGCCAGCTGACGAGGACTAAGAAGTCCGAAATGGATCCATCCTGGTCTCTTAATTAATTATTAATCATTCCTTTAAAAAAAAACATTTAACACATATCTAAAAAGACAGCAGCAATTTAATAGGTCTCTGTCTGGATGATCTCAAAGAGGAGTCGAAAGGCAGAGAAGGATGACAAGTTTGTCTCCTCCCTTAAACAGGCCTAGCAGGAAGCTGTAACATAGTATCTTCATCTATAAAGTCCTGTGGAAAGGATGATGTAATCAGGGAAGCTGGTTAGCTCAAGGCATAGAGAAGCCTGCTTCGAATGCTGGAGAGCACCAGTTCAAATCCCTGTAGGAAAAGTATGGCCAGCTGACGAGGACTAAGAAGTCCGAAATGGATCCATCCTGGTCTCTTAATTAATTATTAATCATTCCTTTAAAAAAAAAACATTTAACACATATCTAAAAAGACAGCAGCAATTTAATAGGTCTCTGTCTGGATGATCTCAAAGAGGAGTCGAAAGGCAGAGAAGGATGACAAGTTTGTCTCCTCCCTTAAACAGGCCTAGCAGGAAGCTGTAACATAGTATCTTCATCTATAAAGTCCTGTGGAAAGGATGATGTAATCAGGGAAGCTGGTTAGCTCAAGGCATAGAGAAGCCTGCTTCGAATGCTGGAGAGCACCAGTTCAAATCCCTGTAGGAAAAGTATGGCCAGCTGACGAGGACTAAGAAGTCCGAAATGGATCCATCCTGGTCTCTTAATTAATTATTAATCATTCCTTTAAAAAAAAACATTTAACACATATCTAAAAAGACAGCAGCAATTTAATAGGTCTCTGTCTGGATGATCTCAAAGAGGAGTCGAAAGGCAGAGAAGGATGACAAGTTTGTCTCCTCCCTTAAACAGGCCTAGCAGGAAGCTGTAACATAGTATCTTCATCTATAAAGTCCTGTGGAAAGGATGATGTAATCAGGGAAGCTGGTTAGCTCAAGGCATAGAGAAGCCTGCTTCGAATGCTGGAGAGCACCAGTTCAAATCCCTGTAGGAAAAGTATGGCCAGCTGACGAGGACTAAGAAGTCCGAAATGGATCCATCCTGGTCTCTTAATTAATTATTAATCATTCCTTTAAAAAAAAAAACATTTAACACATATCTAAAAAGACAGCAGCAATTTAATAGGTCTCTGTCTGGATGATCTCAAAGAGGAGTCGAAAGGCAGAGAAGGATGACAAGTTTGTCTCCTCCCTTAAACAGGCCTAGCAGGAAGCTGTAACATAGTATCTTCATCTATAAAGTCCTGTGGAAAGGATGATGTAATCAGGGAAGCTGGTTAGCTCAAGGCATAGAGAAGCCTGCTTCGAATGCTGGAGAGCACCAGTTCAAATCCCTGTAGGAAAAGTATGGCCAGCTGACGAGGACTAAGAAGTCCGAAATGGATCCATCCTGGTCTCTTAATTAATTATTAATCATTCCTTTAAAAAAAAAACATTTAACACATATCTAAAAAGACAGCAGCAATTTAATAGGTCTCTGTCTGGATGATCTCAAAGAGGAGTCGAAAGGCAGAGAAGGATGACAAGTTTGTCTCCTCCCTTAAACAGGCCTAGCAGGAAGCTGTAACATAGTATCTTCATCTATAAAGTCCTGTGGAAAGGATGATGTAATCAGGGAAGCTGGTTAGCTCAAGGCATAGAGAAGCCTGCTTCGAATGCTGGAGAGCACCAGTTCAAATCCCTGTAGGAAAAGTATGGCCAGCTGACGAGGACTAAGAAGTCCGAAATGGATCCATCCTGGTCTCTTAATTAATTATTAATCATTCCTTTAAAAAAAAACATTTAACACATATCTAAAAAGACAGCAGCAATTTAATAGGTCTCTGTCTGGATGATCTCAAAGAGGAGTCGAAAGGCAGAGAAGGATGACAAGTTTGTCTCCTCCCTTAAACAGGCCTAGCAGGAAGCTGTAACATAGTATCTTCATCTATAAAGTCCTGTGGAAAGGATGATGTAATCAGGGAAGCTGGTTAGCTCAAGGCATAGAGAAGCCTGCTTCGAATGCTGGAGAGCACCAGTTCAAATCCCTGTAGGAAAAGTATGGCCAGCTGACGAGGACTAAGAAGTCCGAAATGGATCCATCCTGGTCTCTTAATTAATTATTAATCATTCCTTTAAAAAAAAACATTTAACACATATCTAAAAAGACAGCAGCAATTTAATAGGTCTCTGTCTGGATGATCTCAAAGAGGAGTCGAAAGGCAGAGAAGGATGACAAGTTTGTCTCCTCCCTTAAACAGGCCTAGCAGGAAGCTGTAACATAGTATCTTCATCTATAAAGTCCTGTGGAAAGGATGATGTAATCAGGGAAGCTGGTTAGCTCAAGGCATAGAGAAGCCTGCTTCGAATGCTGGAGAGCACCAGTTCAAATCCCTGTAGGAAAAGTATGGCCAGCTGACGAGGACTAAGAAGTCCGAAATGGATCCATCCTGGTCTCTTAATTAATTATTAATCATTCCTTTAAAAAAAAACATTTAACACATATCTAAAAAGACAGCAGCAATTTAATAGGTCTCTGTCTGGATGATCTCAAAGAGGAGTCGAAAGGCAGAGAAGGATGACAAGTTTGTCTCCTCCCTTAAACAGGCCTAGCAGGAAGCTGTAACATAGTATCTTCATCTATAAAGTCCTGTGGAAAGGATGATGTAATCAGGGAAGCTGGTTAGCTCAAGGCATAGAGAAGCCTGCTTCGAATGCTGGAGAGCACCAGTTCAAATCCCTGTAGGAAAAGTATGGCCAGCTGACGAGGACTAAGAAGTCCGAAATGGATCCATCCTGGTCTCTTAATTAATTATTAATCATTCCTTTAAAAAAAAAACATTTAACACATATCTAAAAAGACAGCAGCAATTTAATAGGTCTCTGTCTGGATGATCTCAAAGAGGAGTCGAAAGGCAGAGAAGGATGACAAGTTTGTCTCCTCCCTTAAACAGGCCTAGCAGGAAGCTGTAACATAGTATCTTCATCTATAAAGTCCTGTGGAAAGGATGATGTAATCAGGGAAGCTGGTTAGCTCAAGGCATAGAGAAGCCTGCTTCGAATGCTGGAGAGCACCAGTTCAAATCCCTGTAGGAAAAGTATGGCCAGCTGACGAGGACTAAGAAGTCCGAAATGGATCCATCCTGGTCTCTTAATTAATTATTAATCATTCCTTTAAAAAAAAAACATTTAACACATATCTAAAAAGACAGCAGCAATTTAATAGGTCTCTGTCTGGATGATCTCAAAGAGGAGTCGAAAGGCAGAGAAGGATGACAAGTTTGTCTCCTCCCTTAAACAGGCCTAGCAGGAAGCTGTAACATAGTATCTTCATCTATAAAGTCCTGTGGAAAGGATGATGTAATCAGGGAAGCTGGTTAGCTCAAGGCATAGAGAAGCCTGCTTCGAATGCTGGAGAGCACCAGTTCAAATCCCTGTAGGAAAAGTATGGCCAGCTGACGAGGACTAAGAAGTCCGAAATGGATCCATCCTGGTCTCTTAATTAATTATTAATCATTCCTTTAAAAAAAAACATTTAACACATATCTAAAAAGACAGCAGCAATTTAATAGGTCTCTGTCTGGATGATCTCAAAGAGGAGTCGAAAGGCAGAGAAGGATGACAAGTTTGTCTCCTCCCTTAAACAGGCCTAGCAGGAAGCTGTAACATAGTATCTTCATCTATAAAGTCCTGTGGAAAGGATGATGTAATCAGGGAAGCTGGTTAGCTCAAGGCATAGAGAAGCCTGCTTCGAATGCTGGAGAGCACCAGTTCAAATCCCTGTAGGAAAAGTATGGCCAGCTGACGAGGACTAAGAAGTCCGAAATGGATCCATCCTGGTCTCTTAATTAATTATTAATCATTCCTTTAAAAAAAAAACATTTAACACATATCTAAAAAGACAGCAGCAATTTAATAGGTCTCTGTCTGGATGATCTCAAAGAGGAGTCGAAAGGCAGAGAAGGATGACAAGTTTGTCTCCTCCCTTAAACAGGCCTAGCAGGAAGCTGTAACATAGTATCTTCATATATATATATATATATATATATATATATAAGTGGATATATTGTTACAGCTTCCTGTTAGGCCTATTTAAGGGAGGAGACAAACTTGTCATCCTTCTCTGTCCTTCGACTCAACCTAGAGACCATCCAGACAGAGACCTATTAAATTGCTGCTGTCTTTTTAGATATGTGTTAAATTTCTTTAAGGGATGATTAATAATAATTAATTAAGAGACCAGGATGGATCCATTTCGGGCTCCTTAGCCCTCGTCAGCTGGCCATACTTCCCTACAGGGATTTGAACTGGTGCTCTCCAGCATTCGAAGCAGGCTTCTCTATGCCTTGAGCTAACCAGTTTCCCTGATTACATCATCCTTTCTACAGGACTTTATTGATGAAGTGGATATATTGTTACAGCTTCCTGTAATCAGGGAAACTGGTTAGCTCAAGGCATAGAGAAGCCTGCTTCGAATGCTGGAGAGCACCAGTTCAAATCCCTGTAGGGAAGTATGGCCAGCTGACGAGGGCTAAGGAGCCCGAAATGGATCCATCCTGGTCTCTTAATTAATTATTATTAATCATCCCTTAAAGAAATTTAACACATATCTAAAAAGACAGCAGCAATTTAATAGGTCTCTGTCTGGATGGTCTCTAGGTTGAGTCGAAGGACAGAGAAGGATGACAAATTTGTCTCCTCCCTTAAATAGGCCTAACAGGAAGCTGTAACAATATATCCACTTCATCAATAAAGTCCTGTAGAAAGGATGATGTAATCAGGGAAACTGGTTAGCTCAAGGCATAGAGAAGCCTGCTTCGAATGCTGGAGAGCACCAGTTCAAATCCCTGTAGGGAAGTATGGCCAGCTGACGAGGGCTAAGGAGCCCGAAATGGATCCATCCTGGTCTCTTAATTAATTATTATTAATCATCCCTTAAAGAAATTTAACACATATCTAAAAAGACAGCAGCAATTTAATAGGTCTCTGTCTGGATGGTCTCTAGGTTGAGTCGAAGGACAGAGAAGGATGACAAATTTGTCTCCTCCCTTAAATAGGCCTAACAGGAAGCTGTAACAATATATCCACTTCATCAATAAAGTCCTGTAGAAAGGATGATGTAATCAGGGAAACTGGTTAGCTCAAGGCATAGAGAAGCCTGCTTCGAATGCTGGAGAGCACCAGTTCAAATCCCTGTAGGGAAGTATGGCCAGCTGACGAGGGCTAAGGAACCCGAAATGGATCCATCCTGGTCTCTTAATTAATTATTATTAATCATCCCTTAAAGAAATTTAACACACACACACACACACATATATATACACACATACACACACACACACACACACACACACACACACACACACACATGACAAAATATCAAATTAGCCATAACAGTGATATATTCTTGTAAAATATTATAGAATCTATACTATACCAAAGGGACACTTTGTGTCATATTTTGATTGATAGGGGGGGGAAATAGCCTTTTTAATCATTGATAAATTACAGGTAGTCCTTGACTTACGACCCCAATCGAAAACCAACTTTTCTCTTGCTAAGCCAAACAGTTAGTGAAGTGCATTTTGTCCCATTTTTACAACCTTTCCTGCCACCGTTGTTAAGTAAGTCACATAGTTGCTAAGTGAATCTGGCTTCTCCTGTTTGACTTCGCTTGTCAAAAGGTCGCAAAACGGGACTCCGGGACACTGCAACCGTCGTAAACATGAGTCAGTCGCCGAGCGTCTGAATTATGATCACACAATACGGGGGCATGTTGCAACGGTCGTCAAATGTGAAAAACAACGCAGTCACTTTTTTTCAGCGCCGTGGTAACTTTGAACGGTCACTAGATGAACTGTTGTAAGTCGAGGACTGCCTTTAAAGGTTTCTTCAGTCCTCACCTTAACGCCCGAACTGAGATTTTTCTCGGTTGCAATCTTACAATTCTCTTCCTGGGTCATAACAAAGCCACCTTCTTCTCCTGAATATGAAAAGTTATTTTCTTCTGGGCTGGAAAACAAAAACAGATAATGTCTCCTTCTACTCCTCAAGTGTACTTTCCATTGTACAAAAAGCACTCTATTAATAAAAACGGGGAAAAAAAGATACGTATTTCTGATTTGTGTTTCATTGCTGTGTTCGAAGGATGGTGTGTTGTGGCCTATCAGCCTCCAGTCCCTCCAGCAGCCAAATCAGAGGAGGAGGAGGAGGAGGAAGAGGTGGTGTGGGATTGACATTGAAAATTAAAAAGAAAGAAGATTAGAATATTACCAAACATGGAATCTATCTCAGCAATGGTTGGAAAAAAGGGGTGGAGAGAGAGAGATACAGACAGAGGATAAATGGATGGATGGATGGATGGATGGATGGATGGATGGATGGATGGATGGATGGATAGATAGATAGATAGATAGATAGATAGATAGATAGATAGATAGATAGATAGATAGATAGATAGATAGATAGATAGATAGATAGATAGGATAGATAGGATAGAGAGGATAGAGAGAGAGACAGAGGATGGATGGGTGGGTAGGTAGGTAGATATAGATAGAGAGATAGATATATAGATAGAGATAGATAGATATGTTGAGAGAGAGAGGTGTAGAGATTAGATAGATGGATGGATGGATGGATGGATGGATAGATAGGATAGATAGATATAGAGGATAGATAGAAAGAGAGAGAGACACACAGGGTGGGTGGATGGGTGGGTGGGTGGATGGATAGATCGATCGATCGATCGATAGATAGATAGATAGATAGATAGATAGATAGATAGATAGATAGATAGATAGATAGATAGATAGATAGATAGATAGATATAGAGGGAGAGAGACAGAGGGTGGATGGGTAGATAGGTAGGTAGGTAGGTAGATATAGAGAGAGAAGCCGTACGGATCTGGATGGGAAGTAACAGACTCAAGCTCAACCCGTCCAAGACTGAGTGGCTGTGGCTACCGGCGCCCCGGTTCAACCAGTTGATTCCATCACTGGCCATTGGGGGCGAACATCTGGCCCCCGTGGATCGGGTACGTAACTTGGGCGTCCTCCTAGATGCCCGGCTGGCAATGGACGACCATGTGACAGCCGTGGCAAGGGGGGCGTTTCACCAGGTTCGCCTGGTGCGCCAGTTGCGTCCCCTATTGGACCGGGACGCCCTTCGCATAGTCACTCATGCGCTTGTGACGTCCCGTCTAGACTACTGTAACACTCTCTACATGGGGCTCCCCTTGAGATGCACCCGAAGGCTACAGTTGGTTCAGAATGCGTCCGCGCGGGCAGTTTCGGGAGTCTCTAGATACTCCCACGTTACACCTCTCCTGCGCGGGCTGCACTGGCTGCCTGTGGCTTTTCGGGTGCATTTCAAGGTGTTGGTTATTATCTTTAAAGCGCTCCATGGCACAGGACCTAGTTATTTGCGGGATCGTATCCTGCCCCATACATCCCTGCGGCCGATTCGCTCCCACAGAGAGGGACTTCTCCGGGTGCCGTCCACCAGGCTGTGCCAGCGGGCGACGCCCAGGGGAAGGGCCTTCTCTGTGGTGGGCCCGACCCTCTGGAACGACCTTCCCCCTGACATTAGAACGACTACGGACCTCCGCTCCTTCCGCCAGAAACTCAAAACCCACCTGTTTCATCTTGCCGGCCTGGCCTAATTCCATCTTTCCCACCTTAGTTTGTATTTTAAATTCTGTGATTTGGTTTTAAGGCTAACTTTTAATTTTTATAAATTTGTACAGGGGTTTATTTAATTCGATTTTAGTTATATGTACTGTTGATTGTCATGGTTTTAATTTGTACCTGTACAAAAGGGCAAATCGTATTGGGTTTTTTGTTCCTTAATGGAAGAAAAATTCTTTTGAAATGTATTCCCCGTTTGCCCTTATTTATTGCGACAGCTCTTAAGTGAAAATAGATCAGCGTCAATATTAATATTCTTTCTTTCTTTCTTTCTTTCTTTCTTTCTTTCTTTCTTTCTTTCTTTCTTTCTTTCTTTCTTTCTTTCTTTCTTTCTATGGTGTCAGTGGCTAATGGATTTTAAAGAGGGAAATTTGTCCTGTTTTGTCCTGTCCGGTGAAGCCATTACCATGGCAACACCACTGCCCGGTACAGCAGAAGTCATTTTACGACAGTACAGTAGAAGCCATTTTACGGCAGTACAGTAGAAGTCATTTTCAGGCACAACAGGCTGTATCTTTACAGAGCACACTCCCCGAGAGGTTTTAGAGGTGTCTCCACCATCACCACCAATATTTGTTTCCAGAGAGTAAGTCATCTGTGTACCAAGTTTGGTTGAAATTGCAACAGACAGACAGACAGACACACTCACACACACACACGCACACACACACACACTAACAAACAGGGAGGGGCAGTTTGCACATCTCGGCCAAGGCTCTAGCCTGTTACATGTTTGAATAAATCTATACCTCAATAAGAGCCAGTAACTTAATTGCTAACATTTAAAAACAAAATGCAAACAGCAAATGAAATGCAGATGCTTGGAAAATGCTGGAACATACATACATACCTTTGTCATATATTTCTGGCAACATTATTTATTTATTTATTTATTTAATTAAATTTATAAAACCGCTCCCTCTCCCCACAGGGACTCGGGGCGGTGCACAGGGAAAATAAAACATATAAATATACAGCAATACATAAAAACGAATTAAATCAATACCTGTGCTAAAATCCCAATGTAACTAAAACACCCAATAATAAATAAAACCCTATAGCAGAGAGACTATCCAAGGCCGGCCAGGCAAAAAAGATGTGTCTTTAGTTTCAGGCGGAAGGAGCGGAGGTCCGTAGTTGTTCTGATGTCCGGGGGAAGGTCGTTCCAGAGGGCTGGGCCCGCCACAGAGAGCGCCCTTCCCCTGGGCGTCGCCCGCTGACAGAGTCTAGTGGACGGCACCCGGAGAAGCCCCTCTCTGTGGGAGCGGATCGGCCGTGAGGATGTATGAGGCAGGATCCGATCCCGCAGATAGCTAGGTCCCGAGCCATGGAGCGCTTTAAAGATGATGACTAACACCTTGAAGCGCACCCGGAAGACGACAGGTAGCCAGTGCAGCTCGCGCAAGAGCGGTGTTACGTGGGTAAACCTAGTGGTTCCCATAATTGCTCGCGCGGCTGCATTCTGAACTAACTGAAGCCTCCGGGTGCACCTCAAGGGGAGCCCCATGTAGAGAGAGTTACAATAGTCCAATCGGGATGTCACGAGTGCATGAGTGACTGTGCGAAGGGCGTCCCGATCCAATAGGGGGCGCAATTGGCGAACCAGGCGAACCTGGTAAAACGCCCTCCTGGCCACGGCTGTCACTTGATCTTCCATGGACAGCCGGGTATCCAGGAGGACACCCAAATTGCGCGCCCCATCCACAGGGGCAAGATGTTCGCCCCCTATGGCCAGCGATGGAGTTAGCTGGTTGAATCGGGCAGCCGGAAACCACAGCCACTCAGTCTTGGTCGGGTTGAGCCTGAGTCCGTTACTTCCCATCCAGATCCGCACGGCTTCCAGGCACTGGCACATCACCGCTACGGCATCGTTGGGGTGGTTTGGGGTAGATATATGCAGCTGAGTATCATCAGCGTAGAGATGGTACTCTACCCCAAAACCACGAATGATCTCACCCAGCGGCTTCATATATGTGTTGAACAGGAGAGGCGAGAGGACCGACCCCTGAGGCACCCCACAGGTAAGGGGTCTCGAGGTCGACCTCTGCTCTCCTGTCAACACAAATTGCGAGCGGCCAGAGAGGTAGGAGGAGAACCACCGTAAAACGGTGCCTCCCACCCCCAACCCCCCCAGCCGATGCAATAGGATACCATGGTCGATGGTATCAAAAGCCGCCGAGAGGTCTAATAGGACCAGGATGGAGGAACAACCCCCATCTCTGGCCCTCCAGAGATCATCGACCAACGCGACCAATGCCGTCTCGGTGCTGTGCCCGAGACGGTAAACCAAGGAGCCAGGGCGGTTCGCCGCCGCAAGAGAGGCCGCAAGGGCGCGACCCGATCCAAGGCTCCCGTGGTCGCAGTATTCCATGCGGAATACCTAACCAAAATATTTCTGGCTTTAAATCTATGGGTTGCGTTATCATTTTCTCTAACCGTGTATGTATTTTCATCCAGAAATGTTGGAAATGCAGTCAGGTAACGGGCACATACCATCAGATGTGGTGGACATGCATGCCCAAAGGCAAAAGAAATTCTGGGCTACCTGCGTTTTGTTAAACGCTCTGTCTCTTGCCCCTTCAATTCCACCAGGTAATTCCCGATTGGAAAGAGCAAGAATGGTCTTCGGAGAAGCCGCAAAATTACGCCGGGATTTTCCATTTCCAGTTCTGGCGTTTTGGCCAGTGGATCGACGTGGTGATCGACGACCGGCTGCCAACCCTCCACAACCAACTCATCTACTGCCATTCCAACTCCAAGAACGAGCTGTGGTGCGCCTTGGTGGAGAAAGCGTACGCAAAGTAAGGAGACCCCGGGGGATTGTGTATCCTACCCGCTTTTCCTGACCTAGGGGGCTCCCACAGATCCTATCTGGCAAAAGGCAGTTAGCCTTTCAAATCTCTAGCACGTATGTTCCTCTTGGCTTCTAGGTGCTTGCTAAGAAAGTATTTGTCGAAATGACCATCCGATCATCAGTATTTTCTTATAAGTATTATATTAACACGGGTCGATGCTAAGGAGTTAGACGTTCTACTCCCCCTCCCCACCTGAAAGGAACTCTGTTCCAACTGCCGGTTGCCTTATATTAACACGCTCTGATGCTAAGGAGTTAGACATTTTACTCCCCCTCCCTATCTGAAACGAACTCTGTTCCAACTGCCGGTTGCCTTATATTAACACGCTCTGATGCTAAGGTGTTAGACATTCTACCCCCACTCCCCACCTGAAGGGAACTCTGTTCCAACTACCAGTTGCCTTACATTAACACGCTCTGATGCTAAGGAGTTAGACATTCTACTCCCCCTCCCCACCTGAAGGGAACTCTGTTCCAACTGCCAGTTGCCTTACATTGACACGCTCTGATGCTAAGGAGTTAGACATTCTACTCCCCCTCCCCACCTGAAAGGAACTCTGTTTCAACTGCCAGTTGCCTTACATTAACACGCTCTGATGCTAAGGAGTTAGACATTCTACTCCCCCTCCCCACCTGAAGGGAACTCTGTTCCAACTGCCAGTTGCGTTACATTAACACGCTCTGATGCTAAGGAGTTAGACATTCTTAAGTGGCTCTTTGTGGTGGTTTTTAGTGGTCCCTGATATAGCTGATTGCTGTTTAAACAGAGAGCAAACCCCACTCCCTTCTAGCACTGATGATATTCCCTAGTTGGGTAACGAAACGTCTGCAAGAAGACAGCCGAGAGCACCAAAAACTCCACAGTTCAACCCTGGATTACAAATATTTTCTTTTTGCTGAAATGCCTTTTTCTCCTTTTTTTAGTGGCCTTGTTTTTGCCTAACCTGCTGGCACTTGTCAATCATGTTCGCAATGAGAATTCTCTCTCTCTCTCTCTCTCACACACACACACACATGTAGTCCTCAACGTAACGACCGGATTGAGCCCCAGATCTCTCTTGCTAAGTGAGGCAGTCATTAAGCGAATCTGACTTCCCCACTGATTTTGCTTCTCGCCAAAGGCGATCAGATGATCCCCGGGGACACGGCGACTGTCCTTAACTACATGCCGGTTGCCAACCCCGTGAATGTTGATCTCGTGACCATGGGGGACAGAGCAACGGTCGTAAGTGTGAAGATCGGTTATAACCTTGAGGAGCAGTTGTAAGTGCGAGGGACCGTTCTGAATGGAAAATCTCTTTTGTCAACTCGCAAAGCACTTCCTGTCATCGAGTTGCCATGGGGGGATGGAGCACATTCCACGCGTAACTTCGGCCAGGGTTGGATGTCACATTACCACAGCAGGCTTGTGAGGCGTGGGATTCTACAACCTGCTGGAGCACCTCCTTGGATAATGTGATTTATGACACAGACTGAGAGGGGTGGGTGAGGAAACAGGGGCAAAATCCAGCCCTGTAACTTACGTGAGGTCAGATCTGACTCCGGCTCGGGGTGATTGCCGAAATGTTGTTCCGAATAAATGACTGGGTTTCCTTTGAAACTTGGCTGGAGGCTCCTGAATTAACTAGGGCATCTTTCGGAAACTTGACATCTCTCTTGTTCCACCCGTAGACTCTCCGGATGCTACGAAGCCTTAGACGGTGGCAACACAGGCGATGCCTTGGTGGATTTTACTGGGGGGGTCTCGGAGCCGATTGACCTGGTCGAAGGAGGCTATGCCAACGACGAAGCCAAACGAAACCTCCTCTTCGAGAGGGTGCTGAAGGTCCATAACCGAGGAGGCCTCATCAGCTGCTCCATCAAAGTAAGCACGCCTGGTTTAGTGGACGCAAAAAGACACCGTACAGCCCAACCTACCAAAAAAAAAACAGGCTAGAAAGTTAAAATAAGCACACACAAAATAGTAAGAGAACAGCTGTCTGATCTTGATGAATACAAATCACCGGGGTTGCATTACCAGAGGGATAGAATCAAGATCGAGAGAGGTACTAACACCGCTCTGTAAAGCCATAGTAAGGCCACACTTGAAATATTGCATCCAGTTTTGATCACCACACTATAAGAAAGATGTGGAGACTCTAGAAAGAGGGCAGAGAAGAGCACCATGGATGAGGAGGGCACTGGAGGCTCAAACATACGATGAATGGGTGCAGGAACTGGGCCTGGCTGGTCTAGGGAAGAGAAGGACCAGGGGAGACAGGAGAGCATCTTCCGATATTTGAGGGGCTGTCACAGAGAGGAGGAAGGGGTCCAAGCTATTTTCCAAAGCCCCCCAAAGGCCAGAGAAGGAACAATGGATGGAAACTGACCAAGGAGAGATTCAATTTGGAAATGAGGAATTTCCTGACAGGGAGAAGTTGTGGGAGCTTCATCCCTGGAGGCTTTCAAGGAGAGAAATGGCACAGGGTCTTCTACTTGGGTGGAGGGTCGGACTAGATGATCTACAAGGTCCCTTCCAACTGTGTTCATTTATAATCTGTACTATGACGAACGGTTGCAGGAACTGGGCCTGGCTGGTCTAGGGAAGAGAAGGACCAGGGGAGACAGGAGAGCATCTTCCGATATTTGAGGGGCTGCCACAGAGAGGAGGAAGGGGTCCAAGCTATTTTCCAAAGCCCCCCAAAGGCCAGAGAAGGAACAATGGATGGAAACTGACCAAGGAGAGATTCAATTTGGAAATGAGGAGGAATTTCCTGACAGGGAGAAGTTGTGGGAGCTTCATCCCTGGAGGCTTTCAAGAAGAGACTGAACTGCCTTCTGTCAGAAATGGTGTAGGGTCTCCTGTTTGGGCAGGGGGTTGGACTAGATGGCCTCCAAGATCCCTTCCAACTCTGTTCATCTATATTCAATGGAGCAGACGTTGCCTTCGTAAGTTGTGGGAGCTTCATCCCTGGAGGCTTTCAAGGAGAGACTGGACTGCCCTCTGTCAGAAAGGGTGCAGGGTCTCCTGTTTGGGCAGGGAGGGTTGGACTAGATGACCTCCAAGGTCCCTTCCCACTCTGTTCATCTATATTCAATGGAGCAGAAGTTGTGGAAGCTTCATCCCTGGAGGCTTTCAAGGAGAGACTGGACTCCCATCTGTAAGCTGGCTGTGTATACTTAAGACGAACTGGAGGGCAGGCCTTTCTAATGATATAGAGACAGTTTGGCCTAGTGGTTAAGGCACCAGGCTAAAAAGTGGGAGATGGCGAGTTCTAATCTTGCCTTAAGCATGAAAGCCTGGTGGGTGACTTTGGGCCAATCACCAGGAGACAGTGAATTCGAGTCCTGCTGGAGCAGGGTTGGACTAGATGACCTCCAGGTCCCTTCCAGCTCTGGATTATCCTCTGAAGCTGCCTTTAGTGCCAGGTTTGTAGTCTGTCCTCCCTCTCCTTTTCCCCTCCCTCCCTCCCTCCCTCCCTCCCTCCTCTTTCTTTCTTTCTTTCTCTTTCTTTCTTTCTTTCTTTCTTTCTTTCTTTCCTTCTTTCTTTCTTTCTCCTTTTTCTATTTATTTCTATTTCTGTCTTTTTCATTCTTTCTCTACTTTTCTTTCTTTCTCTTTCTTTTTTCTTTCTTTCTCTTTTTTCTTTTTCTTTCTCTTTCTCTTTCTTTTTTCTTTATTTCTTTTGTTTTCTCTTTCTTTCTTTTTCTCTTTCTTTCTCTTTTTCTTTCTTTTTTTCTTTCTTTTTCTTTCTCTTTTTCTTTCTCTTTCGTTCTCTTTCTTTTTTCTTTCTTTCTCTTTCTTCTCTTTTTGTCTTTTTCTTTCTTTTTCATTTTTCTTTCTCTTTCTTTTTCCTTTTTTCTTTCTTTTTATCTTTCTCTTTTTCTCTTTTTCTTTCTTTTTCTTTCTCTTTGTTTTTTCTTTCTTTATTTCTTTATCTTTCTTTTTTTTTCTCTCTTTCTTTCTTTCTTTTTTTCCTTCTCAGCACCCCTCTCCCCCTACTCCCACATTTCTGGAAAACCTGTAGTTTAAAAAACATCCTTTAAAAGTAATTTTTAAAAAAAGAATAAGTTCATGGCCGATTCGCTCCCACAGAGAGGGACTTCTCCGGGTGCCGTCCACTAGACTTTGTCAGCGGGCGACGCCCAGGGGAAGGGCCTTCTCTGTGGCAGGCCCAGCCCTCTGGAACGACCTTCCCCCCGACATTAGAACAACTACGGACCTCCACTCCTTCCGTCTAAAATTAAAAACACACCTTTTCTGCTTGGCCGGCCTAGGGTAGTCTCTCTATCTATGGGTTTTTTTAGTAAATTTAATTGGGAATTTTAGTGAACGTCAATTGGGAATTTTAGCGCAGGAATAATGTTTAATTTGCCTTTTAATTATGTATGTATATTTGTATATGTATATTTATTGTCTTTTATCTTCCCTGTGCACCGCTCCGAGTCCCCTGGGGGAGAGGGAGCGGTCTATAAATTAAAGTTTATTATTATTATTATTATTATTCCATAGCTCAGCTGTTCGACCTGCGAATGTCGGACCATTTAAAAACAATAGTCTTTTTTTACTACCGGTTCAGCCGAACCGGTAGCATTTCACCCCCTGGTTCCACCCTAAAACACTGAATCCATGCGTTCTCTTTTCCAGGCGGTGTCAGCTGCTGATATGGAAACCCGGCTGGACTGTGGGCTGGTGAAAGGCCATGCCTATGCAGTCACCGACGTCCGGAAAGTCCGCCTCGGCCACGGTTTGCTGGCCTTCTTCAAGTCCGAAAAGCTGGACATGATCCGCTTGAGGAACCCTTGGGGGGAGCGAGAGTGGAACGGCCCCTGGAGCGACACGTAAGTCTGGCTGGGGATCTCGTCCGTCCACATGGGCTCCCGATGTCTTGCGGCCTTCCTTGTCTTCTTCTTCCTCACGCAGGCACCGACGCCGGTTGGGGGGATCTGGTTCTTGCTTATTAAGAACATTTATTTTAATTTTGTTTGTTGATTGTCACCCTCATCCTCTTTTAACGACTTCATTATTTATTATTTATTATTATTTTATTAAATTTATAGACCGCCCCCTCTCCCCCATGGGGACTCAGGGCGGTGCACAGGAAATTAAAAATCCAATAAATACAACAATATACAAAATACCAAATATTAAAACCGAATTAAATTACCCCTGTGCTAAAATCAATATTAAAACCCCTAAAACCCTAACAATTACCCCTTAAAATTCTGATTAATCCCTTGCGGGGTAGGATCTGGGCAGCTGAATGGAGCTGAGGGTTTACTGGCCAGATGCCTTTCCCTGTTGCCATTGCAGAGTTTTTGTTCGGCAGATCTATTCTCATTGTGCCCAGAGAGAGAAATATCTGCCCCTACCTAGGATTGAACTCCCAACCTCCTGATTGTGAGGCGAGAGCTCCACCTCTAGGCTACCGCACCACTCAATTTTGTTTATTTGTAAACTGCCTTTGTTATTTTTATAAACAACAGAAGGTGGTGAATATATCTAATGTTCCTTCCTCTGCCTATTTTCCTCACAACAATAACCCTGCGAGGTAGGTTGGGCTAATAGACACGGACTGGCCCAAATTCAACCAGCTGCCTTTCATGACTTGGGTGGAACTACAACTCCCCGTCTCCTGGGGATTGGCCCAAAGTCACCCAGCCGTCTTTCATGTCTGAGGTGGGACTAGAACTCACCATCTCCTGGGGATTGGCCCAATGTCACCCAGCCGGCTTTCATGTCTGAGGTGGGACTAGAACTCACTTGTCTCCTGGGGATTGGCCCAATGTCACCCAGCTGACTTTCATGTCTGAGGTGGGACTAGAACTCACCGTCTCCTGGGGATTGGCCCAAAGTCACCCAGCCGTCTTTCATGTCTGAGGTGGGACTAGAACTCACCATCTCCTGGGGATTGGCCCAAAGTCACTCAGCCGGCTTTCATGCCAGTGGTGGGACTAGAACTCACCGTCTCCTGGGGATTGGCCCAATGTCACCCAGCCGTCTTTCATGTCTGAGGTGGGACTAGAACTCACCATCTCCTGGGGATTGGCCCAAAGTCACTCAGCCGGCTTTCATGTCTGAGGTGGGACTAGAACTCACCGTCTCCTGGGGATTGGCCCAATGTCACCCAGCCGGCTTTCATGTCTGAGGTGGGACTAGAACTCACCATCTCCTGGGGATTGGCCCAAAGTCACTCAGCCGGCTTTCATGCCTGTGGTGGGACTAGAACTCACCGTCTCCTGGGGATTGGCCCAAAGTCACCCAGCCGTCTTTCATGTCTGAGGTGGGACTAGAACTCACTTGTCTCCTGGGGATTGGCCCAATGTCACCCAGCCGACTCTCATGTCTGAGGTGGGACTAGAACTCACCATCTCCTGGGGATTGGCCCAATGTCACCCAGCCGGCTTTCATGTCTGAGGTGGGACTAGAACTCACTTGTCTCCTGGGGATTGGCCCAATGTCACCCAGCTGACTTTCATGTCTGAGGTGGGACTAGAACTCACCGTCTCCTGGGGATTGGCCCAAAGTCACCCAGCCGACTTTCATGTCTGAGGTGGGACTAGAACTCACCGTCTCCTGGGGATTGGCCCAAAGTCACCATTTTGCCACGTTGTTAAATGAATCACGCCATTAAACAGATCAGGCTTCCCCAGTTGACTTTGCTTGTTAGAAGCCAGTCAGGAAGATTGCAAATGGCAACCACGTAGCCAAATGCAAGTCGGTTGTTAAGCAAATCTCTTTAGTCGTTAAGTGAATCGTGACCACGAATGGGGATCATATGACCTTGGGATGCTGCAGCGGCCTTAGATACATGCCAGTGGCTAAGTGCCCTGAATGTTGATCACATGATCATGGGGAACGCTGCAATGGTCGTAAGTGTGAGGAACGGCGTTAAGTGATTTTTTTTCATTGCTGTTGTAACTTTGAACGGTCTCTAAATGAACAGCTGTAAATCGAGGATTAAATGTATAGGCTTGTTCCCAGAATCTGGAGAAGATTCTCTTTGCTTCTCGCCATCCCTAAAACTTGTATTTCATTTTCCAGCTCAGAGGAATGGCAGAAAGTCAGCACCAGTGAACGAGAGAAACTCGGAATGACCGTGGAGGACGATGGAGAGTTTTGGTGAGCATCTGTCTGTCTGTCTATCTATCTATCTATCTATCTATCTATCTATCTATCTATCTATCTATCTATCTATCTATCTATCTATCTATCTATCTATCTATCTCTATCTATCTATCTATCTATCTATCTCTTTCTTTCTATCTATCTCTTTCTATCTATCGCTATCTATCTCTATCTATCTATCTCTATCTATCTATCTATCTATCTCTATCTATCTATCTCTTTCTTTCTATCTATCTCTTTCTATCTATCGCTATCTATCTCTATCTATCTATCTCTTTCTTTCTATCTATCTCTTTCTATCTATCTCTATCTATCTATCTATCTATCTATCTATCTATCTATCTCTTTCTTTCTATCTATCTCTTTCTATCTATCTCTATCTATCTATCTATCTATCTATCTATCTATCTATATCTATCTATCTATCTCTATCTATCTATCTCTTTCTTTCTATCTATCTCTTTCTATCTATCGCTATCTATATCTATCTATCTATCTATCTCTATCTATCTATCTATCTATCTCTATCTATCTATCTATCTCTTTCTTTCTATCTATCTCTTTCTATCTATCGCTATCTATCTCTATCTATCTATCATCTATCTATCTATCTATCTATCTATCTATCTATCTCTATCTATCTATCTCTATCTATCTATCGCTATCTATCTCTATCTATCTATCTCTTTCTTTCTATCTATCTCTTTCTATCTATCTCTATCTATCTATCTATCTATCTATCTATCTATCTATCTCTTTCTATCTCTATCTATCTCTGGCTGTCTATCTCTATCTATCTATCTATCTATCTATCTCTTTCTATCTCTATCTATCTCTGGCTATCTATCTATCTATCTATCTATCTATCTATCTATCTCTTTCTATCTATCGCTATCTATCTCTATCTATCTATCTATCTATCTATCTCTATCTATCTATCTATCTATCTATCTCTATCTATCTATCTATCTATCTATCTATCTATCTATCTCTTTCTTTCTATCTATCTCTTTCTATCTATCTCTATCTATCTATCTATCTATCTATCTATCTATCTATATCTATCTATCTATCTCTATCTATCTATCTCTTTCTTTCTATCTATCTCTTTCTATCTATCGCTATCTATATCTATCTATCTATCTATCTCTATCTATCTATCTATCTATCTCTATCTATCTATCTATCTCTTTCTTTCTATCTATCTCTTTCTATCTATCGCTATCTATCTCTATCTATCTATCATCTATCTATCTATCTATCTATCTATCTATCTCTATCTATCTATCTCTATCTATCTATCTATCTATCTCTTTCTTTCTATCTATCTCTTTCTATCTATCGCTATCTATATCTATCTATCTATCTATCTATCTATCTCTATCTATCTATTTATCTATCTATCTATCTCTATCTATCTATCTATCTATCTATCTATCTATCTATCTATCTATCTCTTTCTATCTCTATCTATTTTTCTTTCTATCTATCTCTTTCTATCTATCTCTATCTATCTATCTATCTATCTATCTATCTATCTCTTTCTATCTCTATCTATCTCTGGCTGTCTATCTCTATCTATCTATCTCTATCTATCTATCTATCTATCTATCTCTTTCTTTCTATCTATCTATCTCTTTCTATCTATCGCTATCTATCTCTATCTATCTATCTCTATCTATCTATCTATCTATCTATCTCTTTCTATCTATCTCTTTCTATCTATCGCTATCTATCTCTATCTATCTATCTATCTATCTATCTATCTATCTATCTATCTCTTTCTATCTCTATCTATCTCTGGCTGTCTATCTCTATCTATCTATCTATCTATCTATCTCTATCTATCTATCTATCTATCTATCTCTATCTATCTATCTATCTCTATCTATCTATCTATCTCTATCTATCTATCTATCTATCTATCTCTTTCTTTCTATCTATCTCTTTCTATCGCTATCTATCTCTATCTATCTATATTTCTATCTATCTATCTATCTATCTATCTCTATCTATCTATCTATCTCTATCTCTATCTATCTCTTTCTATCTCTATCTATCTCTGGCTATCTATCTATCTATCTATCTCTTTCTATCTCTATCTATCTCTGGCTGTCTATCTCTATCTATCTCTATATCTATCTATATGTATATTATATATATATAGAGAGAGTTTTAGATATAGATATAGAGGATGGATGGATGGATGGATAGAAAGATAGAAAGATAGAGAGAGAGAGAGAGAGAGAGAGAGAGAGAGAGAGAGAGAGAGAGAGAGAGAGAGAGATAGAACTCTGGAACACCTCAAGCAACTTCAACCAGTCTTGTTACACAGATGACTTACTCTCTGGAAACAAATACTGTAGGGGCAAGACACCCCTAACACCCTTCAGGACTGGTGTTCTCTTAAGATACAGCCTGTTGTGCCTTAAAATGGCTTCTACCGTATTGCTGTAAAACGGCTTATACTGTGCAGCGTAGTGGAGTTGCCATGGTTATGGCTTCACAGTCCTCCACAAGGGGGCTCCCTCTGGCAAGGGGGGGAAATCCAACATTAGAAATCACGTTTGGTCCCCCTATTAATAAATACCCAGGCAACACCGGGTTATCAACTAGTGAGAAATAAAATGTTTTTCCAATCAAACTCAGCCTCTGCTATATTTCATTGGACACATCCAGGGTGCCCATCTAGAATGACACATCTAGGCCTGACTTGACAGCCATCTTCCAAACCTTGAGGGGTGTCATGGAGAGAAAGCCTTACCCTCTTCTCCAAAGCACTTGAAGCCAGGGTGGAAACTAATCAAGTAGAGATCCTTCTTTCTCTCCTTCCTTCCCACCTTCCTTCCTTCTTTCCTCCCTCCCTCTCTTCTCTCCTTCCTTCCTTCCTTCCTTCCTTCCTTCCTTCCAACATCTCAGGGGTTGCCCCAAAGAAGAGGGAGTCAAGCTATTCCCCAAAGCACCTGAGGGCAGAACAAGAAGCAATGGGTGGAAACTAATCAAGGAGAGAAGCAACTTAGAACTGAGGAGGAATTTCCTGACAGTGAGAACAATGAATCAGTGGAACTCCTTGCCTCCAGAAGTTGTAAATGCTCCAATACTGGAAGTCTTTAAGAAGATGTTGGACAGCCATTTGTCTGAAGCAGTTTAGGGCTTCCTGCCTAGGCAGGGGGTTGGACTAGATGACCTCCAAGGTCCCTTCCAAGTCTGCTATTGTATTGTGTTGAGAGAAGATGAGAATAGAGAATAGAAGAGAAGGGAGAAGGGAAGAGAAGAGAAGAGAAGAAAGAAGGGAAGAGAATAAAGAAGAGAGAAGAGAAGAGAAGAGGACTGGAAGTCTTTAAGAAGATGTTGGACAGCCATTTGTCTGAAACGGTATAAGGTTTCCTGTCTAGGCAGGGGGTTGGACTAGAAGACCTCCAAGGTCCCTTCCAACTCTGGTATTGTATATTGTATATTGTATTATAATTCCAGAGCTTCCAGATTTCCTTAAATATCAGGGAAGGTTGACTAGATGCCACCAACTTGGCCACTGATTAGCTGGACCGGCAACGTCCATTGTGTCCAAGGCAACTTAGAACTAAGGAGGAATTTCCTGACAGGGAGAACAATGAATCAGTGGAACAGAAGTTGCCTCCAGAAGTTGTGAATGCTCCAACACGGGAAGTTGTCCACTCTCTTCTTTAAAATTTCCCGTGTTGGAGCATCCACAACTTCTGGTGGCAAGCTGTTCCACTGGTTAATTGTCCCCGCTGTCAGGAAGTGTCTGCTAAAACTCTGAAGAATTCAGAAAATCAATATAGGGTTGATGAAAGAAAGAAAGAAAGAGAGAGAGAGAGAGAGAGAGAGAGAGAGAGAGAGAGAGAGAGAGAGAGAGAGAGAGAGAGAGAGAGAGAGAGAAAGAAAATGAAAGAAAAAGAAAGAAAGAAAGAAAGAAAGAAAGAAAGAAAGAGGAAGGGAGGGAGGGAGGGGAGAAGAAGAAGGAGAACAGAGAGAAAGACAGGAAGGGAATTGTGAATACTTCAACACTGGAAGTTTTTAAGAAGATGCTGGATATCCATTTGTCTGAAGTAGTTGAGGGTCTCCTGAACAGCCCTTGAATCCAACCTCCTTGCTTGGTCAGGAGACCTTATTCCCTTCTGGACAAATGGTTGTCCAATCTCTTCTTGAAAACCTCCTGTGATGGAGCATCCAAAAATTCTGGAGGCAAGGAGTTCCACTGATTAATTGTTCTAACGGTCAGGAAATTTCTCCTTAGTTCTAGGTTGCTTCTCTCCTTGATGAGTTTCCACCCATTGCTTCTTGTTCTGCCCTCAGGTGCTTTGGAGAATAGTTTGACTGCCTCTTCTTTGGGGCAACCCCTGAGATATTGGAAGAGTGCTATCATGTCTCCCCTAGTCAGAGGTGAAATTCAGCAGGTTCTGACCAATTCCGGAGAACCGGTAGTGGAAATTTTGAGTAGTTTGGAGAGCTGGTAAATACCACCTCTGGCTGGCCGCACCCCCATCTATTTTCTGCCTCCCAAGTCCCAGCTGATCGGGAGGGAATGAAGATTTTGCAGTATCCTTCCCCTGCACGCCCACCAAGCCACGCCCCAAGAACCGGTAGTAAAAATGTTTGAATCCCACTACTGCCCCTAGTCCTTCTTTTCATGAATAAATATAACCAATTCCTGCAACCGTTCATTATATATTTTAGCTTTAGTTAATTTTAGATGAGTTCTGTGTTTAAAATAAATCCAGCTGGAGTTCTTCTTAGTGGATCCACCGAAGAAGACAACTGGAAGCTTTTGAACGCAGGATCCACTTTGCGTAGCCAAGGAAAGATGGCCTAATTAGAACAATGGAAGGTGAGATGTTCCAGAATCGACTGTCCGGTTCTTCTTTCCCCAAGGATGGCCTTTGATGACTTCTGTACGTACTTCACCGACATCATCAAATGCCGCCTGATCAACACGTCCTACCTGAGCATCCATAAGACGTGGGAAGAAGCCGTCTTGAAGGGCGCCTGGACGCGGCATGAAGACCCCTTGAAGAACCGTTGTGGGGGCTGCGTCAACAACCGGGATACCTTCCTGCAAAACCCCCAGGTAAGAAGGTCAAGAGGGAGATCGAGAAAGGCATGAGAGCAATCCAACATTGGCAAGTTTAAGATACATGGCCCTCAACTCAACCTTCTCAACCCTTGTTCAAGTGGCCAAGGTTGAGAAGGTTGAGAATTCTGGGAGTTGAAGTCCTCACATGTTGAAGTTGTGAAAGTTGAGAAGGTTGAGAATTCTGGGAGTTGAAGTCCTCCCATCTTGAAGTTATTAAGGTTGAGAAGGTTAGGAATTCTGGGAGTTGAAGTCCTCACATCTTGAAGTTGAGAAGGTTGAGAATTCTGGGAGTTGAAGTCCTCACATCTTGAGGTTGAGAAGGTTGAGAATTCTGGGAATTGAAGTCCTCCCACCTTGAAGTTGTGAAAGTTGAGAAGGTTGAGAATTCTGGGAGTTGAAGTCCTCACATCTTGAAGTTGAGAAGGTTGAGAATTCTGGGAGTTGAAGTCCTCCCACCTTGAAGTTGTGAAAGTTGAGAAGGTTGAGAATTCTGGGAGTTGAAGTCCTCCCACCTTGAAGTTGTGAAAGTTGAGAAGGTTGGGAATTCTGGGAGTTGAATTCCTTCCATCTTAGTTTGCAAGGTTGAAAATACTGATTTGTAGATCCACTCAAGAGGGTCACCCAACAAGTCATCTACAACTGAGATACTACAAGCTTCTCCTTTTGTTCTTCCCCTAGAATGCGACAACGACATTATGTTCTTCCCAAACACACACACACACACACACACACACACACACACACACACACACGAAGGGTATATAGACAGTCCTCACCTTAAAACAGTTCATTTAGTGACCAAAGTTATAAGGGCACTGAAAAGAGGTGACTTGAAGTAGGTGGACTTCAACTCAACCTTCTCAACCCATCTTCATGTCGCCAAAGTTGAGAAGGTTGAGAATTCTGGGAGTTGAAGTCCACTCATCTTGAAGTTGTTAAGGTTGAGAAAATTGAGAATTCTGGGAGTTGAAGTCCTCCCATCTTCACGAAAGTTGAGAAGGTTGAGAATTCTGGGAGTTGAAGTCCACTCATCTTGAAGTTGCTAAGGTTGAGAAAATTGAGAATTCTGGGAGTTGAAGTCCTCCCATCTTCACCAAAGTTGAGAAGGTTGAGAATTCTGGGAGTTGAAGTCCTCCCATCTTGAAGTTACCAAGGTTGAGAAGGTTGAGAATACTGGGAGATGAAGTCCACATATCTTAAAGTTGCTAAGGTTGGGAAACCCCGCATTACAGTGTATTTCTATGTTCATGCATAGAAGTCTCTGTTGTAGGTATAAACTTTGATTCTGATTGTTTATCTTTCTTTGGTGGCTTTATTACCTTGAATTGCCTTTTTGTGGTGGCAACATTTGTCTGAAATGGTATAAGATTCCTGCCCATGCAGGGGGTTGGACTAGAAGACCTACAAGGTCCCTTCCAACTCTGCTATTGTAAACATTGTTGGATTGCAGGTTTTATTATTGAGATCTGATTGTTGTGTCCCTCTCTTTTTCCCCCAGTACATTTTTGATGTGAAAAAAACAGAGGATGAAGTCTTGGTTTGCATCCAGCAAAAGCCCAAACGAGCCAGCCAGAAGGAAGGGAAGGAAGAAAACCTCGCCATAGGATTTGACATTTTCAAGGTAAGCTTTGATGACCAACTTCTTATTAGATGTTTGTAGGTGGCCAGAATGGACCGTTCTGGTTTTAACTGGAGAGCAGTGTTTCTCAACCATGGCCACTTGAAGATGGATGGGTTTCAGCTCCCAGAAATCACCAAGATTGAGAAAGGTTGAGCATTCTGGGAGTTGAAGTCCACCCATCTTCAAGTCATCAAAGTTGAGAAAGGTTGAGATTTCTGGGAGTTGAAATTGTCCCATCTTCAACTCACCAAGGTTGAGAAAGTTTGAGAAGATGAGAATTCTGGGAGTTGAAGTCCTCCCATCTTCAAGTCACCAAGGTCAGGAAAGGTTGAGAAGGTGAGAAATCTAGGAGTTGTCCACCCATCTTCAAGTCATCAAAGTTGAGAAAGGTTGAGAATTTTGGGAGTTGGAGTCCTCCCAACTTCAAGTCGCCAAAGTTGAGAAAGGTTGAGAATTCTGGGAGTTGAAGTCCACCCAACTTCAAGTCATCAAAGTTGAGAAAGGTTGAGAATTCTGGGAGTTGAAATCGTCCCATCTTCAAGTCACAAAGGTTGAGAAAGGTTGAGAAGATGAGAATTCTGGGAGTTGAAGTCCTCCCATCTTCAAGTCACCAAGGTCAGGAAAGGTTGAGAAGGTGAGAAATCTAGGAGTTGTCCACCCATCTTCAAGTCATCAAAGTTGAGAAAGGTTGAGAATTTTGGGAGTTGGAGTCCTCCCAACTTCAAGTCGCCAAAGTTGAGAAACCCAGACACCATCCTTCTCCTAATTCCTTCTCTGATTTTGTTTTATTGCACCCAGGTGGAACTCAACCGGACGTACCGAATGCACACCCTACAGAACAAGGTCGCCAGCTCCATCTACATCAACTCTCGTAGTGTCTTCCTGAGGACAGACCTGAAAGAGGGGCGCTATGTCGTCATACCGACCACTTTCGAGGCTGGCCATGTAGCCGAATTCCTGCTCAGGCAGTTCACAGATGTGCCTTCTGACTTCCAGTAAGGACCAGGGGGGTTTCCCTCATTATTCCCTTCGGAAGAAGTTGGGTGGGAGCAGATCAGGAGAATCAGGAAAAGGGGTTACTTTGACCAGTGTAGGAATCACCTTTGGTCTTTCAATGATCTGGTTACGCATCTTGTGTGAAGCCCACCAGGTAGCCCCTTCGCATTTTTCAGTGTTTCTTGTTTAATGACAATTCAGACCTGCTTTTCTTTTGATTGTCTGTGAAGATTGGCCAGGCTGGGTCCTTGCTTCTAAAGGACGTTCTTCTCCTGGTCTTCGAAATATCTGATGTCTCTTGGGTTTCTCATCTTCTTTCTCCAGAGAGCTGACCTTGGACGAGCCCCCCCACACCTGCTGGAGTGGAATATGTGGCTATCCCCAAGTGGTGTCCCAAGTCCATGTCATCTCGGCTTCTGGGCTGAAGAACCAAGGCGCTGAAGAAGGTGCCAATACTGGTTTCAAATTCAACCACGATCAAAGAGAAGGGAAATTGGGAAACAGGTGTCTTCTTCTAAGTCAGTGTTTCTCAATCTTGGCGACCTGAAGATGGGTGGACTTCAACTTCCAGAATTCTCAAACTTCTTGACTTGAAGAGGAGAGGACTTCAACTCCCAGAATTGGGAATTGAAGTCCTCCCATCTTCATGTTGTTAAGGTTGAGAATTCTGGGGGTTGAAGTCCTCCCATCTTCAGGTTGTTAAGGTTGAGAAGGTTGAGAATTCTGGGAGTTGAAGTTCTCCCATCTTCAAGTTGAGAAGGTTGAGAATTCTGGGGGTTGAAGTCCTCCCATCTTCATGTTGTTAAGGTTGAGAATTCTGGGGGTTGAAGTCCTCCCATCTTCAGGTTGAGAAGGTTGAGAATTCTGGGAGTTGAAGTTCTCCCATCTTCAAGTTGAGAAAGTTGAGAATTCTGGGAGTTGAAGTTCTCCCATCTTCAAGTTGAGAAGTTTGAGAATTCTGGGGGTTGAAGTCCTCCCATCTTCATGTTGTTAAGGTTGAGAATTCTGGGGGTTGAAGTCCTCCCATCTTCATGTTGTTAAGGTTGAGAATTCTGGGAGTTGAAGTCCTACCATCTTCAAGTTGTTGAGAATTCTAGGAGAAGTCCTCCCATCTTCAAGTTGAGAAAGTTGAGAATTCTGGGAGTTGAGATTCTCCCATCGTCAAGTTGAGAAGGTTGAGAATTCTGGGAGTTCTGCCATCTTCAAGTTGTTGAGAATTCTAGGACTTGAAGTCCACCCATATTCAAATTGTCAAGGTTGAGAATTCTGGGAGTTGAAGTCCACCTATCTTCAAGTAACCAAGGCTGAGAAACACTGTTCATAGTTGGGCTGTAAGTTACATGCGGTCAGAGCTGACTGCACTCTGGTTTGTGCTGAAATGTTGCTCCTAATAAATAACTGGATTTCTTTTGAAACTCGGCTCATGAGTTTCGTCAGAACCCTGGCAGGAACATCCTCAATGCTCGAAGGGAGTGAAGTTTGCTCTTTGCAAGCAAGCTTCTTGTATATAAACAGAGAGCAAACCCCACTCCCTTCGAGCCCTGAGGATGTTACCTAGTTGGGTAATGAAACGTCTGCAAGAAAACATCTAACCTCCGAGAGCACCAAGGACCCCACAGTTCAACCCCGAGCTACAAATATTCTTCTCTGTTGGTGGAATTTCTCCCTCACCTCTTACGTTCCTCATAGTAGTAGAGGAAGCTTGGCCAAAGGGCTTACAGAGATATACGGAGGATTTTGGTCATACAATGATCCTGTGTCAAATCATCACATTTTAAGGAAGGGATTTAAGAATCAAGAAGACAGGAGAGGCTTACTTAAGGGCGACAGGAAAAACAGAGTGACAATCCCTTTTGTTTCCCTCGTGCCTCAGGAGTGGATCCCTACGTGATCATAAAGTGCGAAGGGGAGAAGATCCGATCACCGGCCGTGAAGAATAGTCTGGCGCCAGAATTTGATGTAAAAGGACTTTTCTACCGCAAGAAACCGAGAGAGCCGGTCGTAATTCAGGTAAGGCTGAAAGAATCGCTTTGGACAGCACGATGGACAACGTAAAATAAAATATAGGGAAAGTTAAAGGTTCCCCTCGCACATCTGACCCCGAGGCTTCGTACAAAATACAGTTAAGTAAATAGTGACAAGAGATACATATATATCATATCATAAACTTCATACATTCAATCGTTTGTTTCGTATTAACATCCGTTTTCAGGAATTGCCATAATAGTTTCAAAATGAATTCATTTTTGTGATCTGAGTCTCCTTGCTATTATTTCTTCTTCCTCCTTCCCGCCAATGGGCGGGGCCATGGCCCCTCCCGTTCCCTCTTCTTCATCTCCCAGGTTTGAGGAATGTTTTTTAAGAAAGGCCTCCGCCTCTCCTACTGTTTTAACTCTTACTCTACCTCCATCCCAGAATACCAACATTCCTTCAGGCATTAACCATTTGAACCATACTCCTTTTTTGTATAATTTTTTGGACAAGAAGGAATACTTCCTTCTTATCTCTCGAATTTTTTTGGGAATTTGCGTCAATATGGTAATTTCTTTTTGTTGATATTTCAAAGGCCCCCCTCGTTGTGCCCTCAGAATCTCATCCCTTGTGGGCCTTCTTACAAATTTAATGTGAATCTCTCTAGGTACATCATTTATTCTAGCATATGCTGAATTATTTCTGTAAATCAGGTCTATATCCCCCCATATATATTCTTTTTATAACATTGTAGTAATCTTCGTCTGTTGCAAAGTTGGACTAGCTTTAGTTGAAGCTGGAGCGGAAAGGGACTTTCCAGACTTTTCTACTTGCATTTTTTAACATGTGTTCGAACTGCTAGGTTTGGGGGTGAGTAACGGGAGCTCACTCCGTTATGTGGCGTTGGGGATTCGAACTGCTGAACTGCCGACCTTTCTAATTGACAAGCGCTGAGCTACTGCATCCCTTAGAAAATAAAATATAAAATAACATAAAAAGAATATAAAATAACATAAAAAGAATATAAAATAACAAATAAAATATAAAATAACAAAAAAAATAACAAATATAATATAAATTAACAAATAACATACAAAATAACATAAAAAACATATAAAATAACATAAATAACATACACAATAACATAAATAACATACAAAATAACATATAAAATAAAGAAACTAACTTTGGTGAACTTCATCTTCTAATACCCAGAATCCCCAGCAGGGCGCAGTTGCACCCATGGGAAGATGAGGCTCAAATACATTTCATTTTCTTAAATTTCCGACGTTTACTTTCTTTCCTCTATTGAAATGCCAATTACTCAAAATCACCACAGTGCTCTTCTGTAGCTCTCCCAGACACAGGCTTTAAAATTTCTCTGTTTGCAAAGGCCGATGTGTTTCATTTCAGACACAAGTTGAGAGTTGTTCAAAGTTGAACGGGTCAGGGGTTCCAGATAGCATCCAAAATTAAGTCAGAGTCCAAGGCAAAGGATTCCTCAAAGTTCCCATTGATGAAGAGAGCCATGTTGGCACATCTGGGGTAATCTGAATCTGGGAAAAGCTTCCCGGTTTTCCCCACGCAGTTGAAAGTCCAAGATCTTGCCCCCCACACCCACCAGTCCATCCCACGGTCCAATCTCCCACTGCCATGCTGGCAGCTTCCACCCATCTAGTTCCGGTCAGGTGCAAAGATAAAAAGATTAAGGATGACCTTGGTTTTCTAGAAAGAATGTCGTTATGGCTACCTATCATCTCACTCCGTACAATTCCCCCCTCCTGTTTTCCCACCATAGAAAATGCATAATAATAGAAAGTCTGGCAGGCCAAAGATCCCAAAAGAAAAGATGGATGCAGGCCTGACAAACGTATCTCCAGAGCAACTCCCAAGTTGGAAGGCCAACGAATCACAGCACATAAAGGACAAAAAAGCCAACCCAGTTCTAGGCTGCATCAACAGAGGGAAAGAATCAAGATCCCGTGAAGGGTTAATACCACTTTACAAAGCCTTAAGTAAGGCCACACTTGGAACATTTCCATCCAGTTTTGGTTGCCACTATGTAGAGAAGATGTGGAGACTCTAGAAAGAGTGCAGAGAAGAGCAACAAAGAGGATGAGGGGACTGGAGGATAAAAGATATGAAGAACGGTTGCAGGAACTGGGTATGCCTAGTTGAATGAAAAGAAGGACCAAGGGAGACATGATAGCAGCCTTCCAATATCTCAGGGGTTGCCCCAAAGAAGAGGGAGTCAAGCTATTCTCCAAAGCACCTGAGGGCAGAACAAGAAGCAATGGGTGGAAACTAATCAAGGAGAGATCCTTCTTTCTCTCGTTCCTTCTCTCCTTCCTTCTCACCTTCCTTCCTTCTCTCCTCCCTCCCTCCCTTCTCTCCTTCCTTCCTTCCTTCCTTTTCTCCTTCCTTCTTTCTTTCCTTCCAATATCTCAGGGGTTTCCCCAAAGAAGTGGGAGTCAAACTATTCTCCAAAGCACCTGAGGGCAGGGCAAGAAGCAATGGGTGGAAACTAATCAAGGAGAGATCCTTCTTTCTCTCCTTCCTTCCCACCTTCCTTCCTTCTTTCCTCCCTCCCTCCCTTCTCTCCTTTCTTCCTTCCTTCCCTCCTTCCTTCCTTCCTTCCAGTATCTCAGGGGCTGCCACAAAGAAGAGGGAGTCAAGCTATTCTCCAAGGCACCTGAGGGCAGAACAAGAAGCAATGGGTGGAAACTAATCCAGGAGAGAAGCAACTTAGAACTGAGGAGGAACTTCCTGACAGTTAGAACAATTAACCAGTGGAACAGAAGTTGTGGGCGCTCCACCAATGAAGGTTTTTAAGGAGACACTGGACAGTCGCTTGTCTGAAATCCGATAGGGTTTCCTATTTGAGCAGGGGGCTGGACTAGAAGACCTCCAAGGTCCCTTCCAGCTCTTGCTATGCCGTTCTTTCTCGCCTGAGCTTCCTTCCTCTTTGTCTCCCTGCAGATCTGGAACCACAACCTGATCACGGATGAGTTCCTGGGTCAGGTGTCCTTGGTCGGAGACCCCGACGAGCTTCACCCTTTCCACATCCTCCACCTGCAGGACCGAGGGAGCAAACGGGTCTCGGATCTGCCCGGGGTCCTTAAGGTGCAGCTGTTGAGTAGCAGCGTCCTGACGAGCATCTGAGAGACCCAGGCCAGGGGCCTCCGCGGCCCCCCACCCCGACTCCTGGGGTTCCTCTTCTGTGCGTCTCTGCGTGTGGTTGTCCATCCTCTCCGTCTCCTCTTGCATGCCTTTCCTTGTGAAATGGGACCAGCCCTGCCACGTTCAGTCTGAGTCGTTCTTTACACTTTGACACAAATCGGTGCCTTTTTCTCCAAAGAAGCCAAAATGCGACGTTTTCATCCTCCCGTTCTTCTCCTTCTCCCTCTCCTCTCTTTCTCCTTCTCCTTTCATTCTTTCTTTCTCCTCCTCCTCTCCTCCTCCTTCCCTCTCTTTTTCCTTCCATTATCTATCTTTCTCCTCCTCCTCCTCTCTCTCTCTTTCTCCTCCTTTCATTCTTTCTTTCTCCTTTTCCTCCCTCCTTCTTTCTCCTCCTCCTCCTCACCTCCTCCTCCTCTCTCTCTCTTTCTCCTTTCATTATCTTTCTTTCTCTTCCTCCTCCCTCCTTCTTTCTCCTCCTCCTCTCTTTCTCTTTCTCCTCCTTTCATTCTCTTTCTTTCTCCTTTTCCTCCTTCTTCTTCCCTCTCTTTTTCCTTCCGTTATCTTTCTCCTTCTCCTCCCTACTTTTTTCTCCTTCTCCTCCTCCTCTTTCTCTTTCTCCTTCCGTTATCTTTCTTTCTCCTTTTCCTCCTCTTCTCCTTCTTCCTTCACCCTTATTCCCCTTCCTCCTCCTCTTCTTCTCCTTCTCTTCCTCCTCCTTCTCCCTCTTCCTCCCTCTCTTTCTCCTTCCGTTATCTTTCTTTCTCCTCCTCTTCTTCTCCACTTCTTCTCCTTTTGTTCCCTTTCTTATTCCTTTTCCTCCTTTCCCCCTCCTTCTTCTTCCCCTTCCTCCTCCCACTTCCCTCTTCCTTTTTTTCTTCTTTTTCCCCTTCCTCCTTCCTCCCTCCTCCTCCTTCTCCCTTCCCTCTTCCTCTTTTTACCCCCACCTCCTCCTCCTCTTCTTCTCTTCCTCCTCCTCCTCCTCTTCTTCTCTTCCTCCTCCTCCTCCTCTTCTTCTCTTCCTCCTCCTCCTCCTTTCCCCCTTCTTCTTCTTCCCCTTCCTCCTCCCACTTCCCTCTTCCTTTCTTCTTCTTCTTCTTCTTCTTCCCCTTCTTCCTCCTCCAAACTGGGACATCATCACTAACCAGAGTTGGAAGGCCAACTCGCACGGAGAAAGTTCCCAGGCGACGCCCTTGTGCGAAAACGCAGGACGCACAACTCTGCGCACACCTGTGTTGAGGGACCAGCCTGTCGGCCGCATCGTCGCAATCGCCAAACGGCACATCCTTCGCCGATGCCCCGTGGGGGCTGCTGCCGGCATCCTTGGAGGATTAAAAACAGGAAACGGCAGCCGGACATAATGTGCAATATCTCTGCGGCGTTTGCGGTGCCTCTGCAGGAATTGCATCCTATCTAAGCTGTAGCCATAAACGTCTCTTGATAGCTTGGTTTGCATTCCACTCCCCACTCCGGTCCTTAAGCGGTCTTATTTTCTGTCTTCCTTTTGATTTCAACTGGATTTCAAACAGGAATGGTTGGGGTTTTGTTTTTTAATTTCAACAGAAATTGCTTCCGTCTTCCTGGGTTTTTAAAAGAAAATGTTAAAATAAATAACCGACTCCCATCTCCAGTCTCTTACAGGACAGCATTTCTCAAACTCGGGAATTTTAAGCCTCGTGGATTTCAATTCCCAGAATTCCCCAGCCAGCTTAGCTGGCTGGGGAATTCTGGGAGTTAAAATCCCCACGGTTTAAATCTCCCAAGATTAAGAAATGCTGCCCTAGATTGACAATTCATTCACAACTGGGTGGATCTTTCCACCTTGCCATAAGTCCTTCAAACAGAGCAGGGAAAAATATATATCTAAATAACAGTATTGCAATAAGGGATTTTTTTCCCCCCAGGTCGGAGTATAACATTGTGCTTATACTGTTAAATTCACACATAACCCCATTTGTAAGTCTGCAAAGGCACAATGGGAAAAATGAAATTAGTTTGACTTTTGGCCATCTTTTTAAAGCGTATTTTCCGCATAAATCTCCAGGTGCCACCGAACATTTCGGAGTTGTCGAAGTGCCATTGGCTTGTGTTTATTTTTTATTTTTTTACTCTTCGTTCCTTTTTATTTATTTATTTTTTACTCTTCCTGGAGAGATTTCCCACGTTAAAAAAAACACCATTAAAAAAAAAGTTGGATGGAGTTGAATTCCCATCATGGACCAGGCTTTGTCTGTAGTATCGTACGAGAGAGAACAGGTCTTTTCCCCCCGGGGTTTTTTATTTTTAACAGCACACTCCAAATTCATGGGAAGCTTTTCAATTTCCCTTGCGAAGAAACGGCTCCCCTTTTAAGTCACGAAACGAACTGACAACAGTCCTTTTGCGGCTTCTGCTAATCCAAAGAGAAGGTCTTAATTTATGTTGGAAGCAAAGTTCCAATTTTGGGGATCGGCCAGTTAGAAAAAAACCAGCCTTCACCAGAAATGGCCAATTTTGAAAATACCGTATTTTGCCAGGCACTAAAATGCCTTCATTTATTCTGTTTTATCCTTCTTCTTTTTTTTAAAAAAAAGCAGTGATTGCTTAATATTGTAGTAAAATGAGTGTGAAATGGGCTGCCACAAGGATCGATAACCAAAGTTCGGACTAAGAGCAGTGATGCTGTTTGTAAAACCGTGTCAATTTTACGTGTTTTCCATCATACCGAAAAATCAACCACCATCCTGTCCCCCTGACCTTATTTCCACTACGATTCAAACTCCTTATTCCTTTTGCGTGCTACGTCCTCCCAAATAAACCTACAAACGAAAGCATTCCAGGTAGTCCTCGACTTACGACCACCAACGTTGCCAAGCGAGACAAGTTGCAGAGCGAGTCTCGCCCCGTTTTACGACCTTCCCTGCCACCGTTGCTGAGCGAATCGCTGCCGTTCTTAAATGAGCCACGCCGTTGTTAAAGCGAATCGGGCTTCTCCGTTGACTTGGCTGGTCAGAAGGTCGCAAAAAGGGACCCGGGCACTAAAAAACCGTCGTAAGTACATGCCAGTTGCCAAGCGTCTGAATTTTTGATCACCTGACCATTGGCCAGGTGTGAAAACTGTCGTACGTGCCATTGCAACTTCGAACAGTCCCTAAAAGAATAAGTTGCGAGTCGAGGAATTAACCACAATCTAACCCCGAAGGAAAATTCTTCTTGCCCATTTTTCTGCTCTTATTTTCCAAAAGTTGGACAGTCGTTTTTAATCTTCGGTTTCTTTCTCTAAATCTTAGCATAAACCCCATCCCGGTTTAAAATTCCAAATTATGCATCAAAACATCTGGCGCCATCAATGTGCACGGGGCGTCCATTTTTTTAACGGAAGGGAGAAGGGTGGTATAGAAATTTAAATATTCAATTAAATAATAAATTAAATTAAATTAACCGCTCTTCGTTGTCACCCACAATTTTATGAATTGTTTTTTTGTAATAGTAATTCTCAGCGTTAGCAACTTTGGGGCAGGTGGACTTCAATGCCCAGAACTCCCACTCCACATCCTGGCTGGGGAATGCTGGGAGTTGAAGTCCGCAGGTGTCCACTACGGCAGGGGTCTCCAACCTTTGCAACTTTTAAGTCTGAAGGACTTCAGCTCCCAGAATTCTCCAGCCAGCAAAGCTGAGAATTAGACATTCCTAATTCAGAACAGAGCTAGAAGGGACCTTGGAAGGTCTTCTAGTCCAACCTTCTGCTCAAGCAGGAGCCCCTAACCCAGGGGTCTCCAACCTTTGCAACTTTAAGTCTGAAGGACTTCAGCTCCCAGAATTCTCCAGCCAGCTTTTTAAAGCAGGGGTCTCCAACCTTTGCACTTTAAGTCTGAAGGATTTCAGCTCCCAGACTTCTCCAGCCAGCTTTTTAAAGCAGGGGTCTCCAACCTTTGCAACTTTAAGTCTGAAGGACTTCAGCTCCCAGACTTCTCCAGCCAGCTTTTTAAAGCAGGGGTCTCCGACCTTTGCAACTTTAAGTCTGAAGGACTTCAGCTCCCAGACTTCTCCAGCCAGCTTTTTAAAGCAGGGGTCTCCAACCTTTGCAACTTTAAGTCTGAAGGACTTCAGCTCCCAGACTTCTCCAGCCAGCTTTGCTGGGAGCTGAAGTCCTTCGGACTTAAAGTTGCAAAGGTTGGAGACCCCTGCTGTAGTGGAGATTGAAAGCAGGTGGACTTTCAATCTGGACATCCTGGCTACCATCGCATCTTTCTTTGAATCTATCCTGTAGACACCTTTGGTCTTTCATTTATACTTAAGTGATTTTGGAGATCCTTCCCAGATTTGGAGAACTTTCCAAACTTTGGAGACTCCCAAGATTTGAGATTCCCAAAATTCCCAAGATTCCCAAAAGCTGGCTGGAGAATTCTGGGAGCTGAAGTCCTTCAGACTTAAAGTTGCAAAGGTTGGAGACCCCTGCTTTAAAAAGCTGGCTGGAGAAATCTGGGAGCTGAAGTCCTTCAGACTTAAAGTTGCAAAGGTTGGAGACCCCTGCTTTAAAAAGCTGGCTGGAGAAGTCTGGGAGCTGAAGTCCTTCAGACTTAAAGTTGCAAAGGTTGGAGACCCCTTCGCTACGGGGCCATTATGGGAGCTGAAGTCCAACACAACGTAAATGGAGAGACTCTGCTTTGTAATATATCTATTTTTTTCTATCTTTTTTTGCCCTTTGTCTTGTCGGTTTGTTCAATGCATTTTCCTTCCTTGCATTTCTAATCTTTTGAAGGAAAGGGATTGGCTCTGGGAACATATTAACACTTATGACCACCCTTGCAATTATGACGTCAGGTAAAAACCTTTGATTTTGCGGGTTCGATCAGCCGTTATTTATAAGTTATAAAATCTTGGGTCACTTGCACTTTATTGAATCGACGCTTCGTGAAAATATATATGAATGCAGATTTGGGGGAGGATGTCTTGATTGTATGGGATTTTAAAAGCATCGAAATAAGCCGGCTGTACGAGATTTGTAATTAAAAGCCGAAATTGAACCAATATTTGGACTCTTTAATTCACTGTTTAATTTTGACTGCTGTTTGGTGGACGAACCTGTGCCCCCTTGTTTTTCTCACACACACCCCTTGAAAGTCCCTGCCAAGAATGGGAATCGGAGAATAAATGGGTTTGCGTGAAAGATTGGATAGGAATTGTAAAACTTTTTTAAAAAAAAAAAAAATTTAAAAGAGCAAAACTGGGCCAAACAAAATCATAGGCGCACACTGGCTTTGTCTGGTGACTTATTCAAAATCAAATTATAACTATTTTGAATTCTAATTTTCAAAATGATGTAAACTTATTTTAACAGAGTATAACAGAGTTGGAAGGGACCTTGGAGGTCTTCTAGTCCAACCCCCTGCTCAGACAGGAAACCCTGCACCATTTCAGACAAATAGTTCAGACAAATGGATCTCTTCTTAGAAACGTCCAGTGTTGAAGCACCCGCAACTTCTGGTGGCAAGCAGTTCCACTGGTTAATTGTCCTCGCTGTTAGGAAAATTCTCCTTAATTCCAGGTTGCTTCTCTCCTGGATTAGTTTCCACCCATTGCTTCTTGTCCTGCCTTCAGGGGCTTTGGAGAAGAGCTTGGCCCCCTTTTCTTTGGGGCAGCCCCTCAAATACTGGAAGACTGCTATCATGTCACCCCCCTTCCTTCCTTCCTTCCTCCCGCCCTCCCTCTTTCCTTCGTTCCTTCCTTTCTTCCTCTTTCCCTCCCACCTTCCCTCCCTCCCTCCTTCCTCCCTCCCTCCCTCTTTCCTTTCTTCCTTCAATTCCCATTCCCCTTCCCTCTAGCTTTCCTTCCTTCCTTCCTCTTTCCTTCCTTCCTTCTATTCCCCTGCCCTCTAGTTTTCCTTCCTTCCTTCCTTCCTTCCTTCCTTCCTTCCTTCCTTCCTTCCTTCCTTCCTTCCTTCCTTCCTTCCTCCCACCTGCCCTTTCTCTTCCTTTCTTCTTCTGTCCTTCCTCCCTCCCTCCCTCTTTCCTTCCTTCTTCAATTCCTCTTCCCTCTAGCTTTCCTTCCTCCCTCCCTCCCTCCTCCCTCCCTTCCTTCCTCCCTCCTACCCTTGCTCTCCCTTTCTTCCTCCTTCCCTCCATCCTTCCTCTCTCCCTCCCTCTTTCCTTCCTTCTTTCAATTCCCATTCCCCTTCCCTCTTTTCTTCCTTCCTCCCTCCCTCTTTTCTCCCTTCCTTCTATTCCCCTTCTCCTGCCCTCTAGTTTTCTTCCCTCCCTCCCTCCTTCCTCCTGTCCCTTCCTTCCTTCAATATTAATTGCAATGAATAATAACTTCCTGCTTGCAACCACAAGGTGGCGCTTGACACCACTTCAGGCTTTGAATTTGAAAAATTCTTCCTCCAATTCTATTATTTGAACAGATAGTCCTCGGTTTATGACCATAATTGAGGCTGCAGATACAGTTGTTAAGTGAGCCAGCATCTGGCTGTGCCTGATTTTCCGACCTTATTTGAGGCTGACATTAAGTGAACCGATGTTCACCCAACTGCGTGTTTTGTCCCCAGAAAGTGGAAATCAACACCCGAAACTAGCAAAAACTGCTGGGGGTAAAAATTGTCATCTAACTGCCAGACGCTGCAAGCAACAATAAATAGAAATTGATTGACAAGTCAATCAAGATATAATCATGTGACCACAGGGCTGGTCGTACGTTGAGGACTACCTAGGTATTGGGACAAGTGAGGTGAAGAAATCTTGCTTAACGACTATTCAAAGTTATGACGAACCTTCCCAGGGCTACCTATGGCCGCTTTTGGATGTGCTGCCATCAAAAACGGGTCATAAGTAGCCTTGGGCAGGTGCGTCATAACTTTGGTCGTTAAACAAGGACTACAAGTAACTTGTAACAATCCTCAAGTTACAACCATGATTTATCTCAAAATTTCTGTAGCTAACCAAGTGAGCTTTGCAAGTAATGCGATGAATGCTCCACATTTACCCAAAAATATTGGGTAATCCTTTGACCAGGAATGATATAAAGCCTTCTGCCTTGAGCAGCGGGGTTGGACTAGATGACCTTCTAAGGTCCCTTCCAGCCCTACGATTCTGTGTTCTAGGATTCTATGTCCTAAGTTATGATTTGCTGAGCCCCGTTTTCCCGAATAAAGAATTTATTTAGTTGTAATTGTAATTTATTGGGTTTGCCACACTTTTCTGCAAGGAAGATAATATACACATTTAATCTATGGTGAATGCATGAATCAGAGTTTATCTGAGTCCCTAATTCAGATATAACAAGAGTTGGAAGAGACGTTTGTACAGTGCAAAAAGGGGTTTTTTCCCCTTTCGGAAACCTGTTTAATTAGAGTGATTGATGAGAATTGGTTGCAGAAACAAAGATTTGTTCCAAAGGTGGTCAATGATTTCCTTCTCCAGCACATGGGTAAATACGCCTGGAAACATCTACCTACCTACTCTCTCTCTCTCTCTCCCTACCTATCTACTGTATTTCTCTCTCTCTCTTTCTCTCTCTCTTTTTCTCTCTCTCTCCCTCTACCTGCTTACCTATCTACACTCTCTCTCTCCCTACCTACCTACTGTATTTCTCTCTCTCTCTTTCTCTCTCTCTTTTTCTCTCTCTCTCCCTCTACCTGCTTACCTATCTACACTCACTCTCTCCCTACCTACCAACTGTATTTCTCTCTCTCCCCTCTCTATCTAGCTACTTTCTCCTCCCCCACCTATCTACTGTATTTCTCTCTATCTTTCTCTCTCTCTCTCCCTCTACCTACTTATCTATCTACACACACACTCTCTCCCTACTTACCTACCTACTGTATTTCTCTCTCTCTCTCTATCCCTTTATCTACCTACCTACCTAACTACTCTCTCTCTCTCCCTACCTACGTACTGTATTTCTCTCTCTCCCCTCTCTATCTAGCTACTCTCTCTCTCCTCCCCCACCTATCTACTGTATTTCTCTCTCTCTCTCGCTCTCTCCCTCTACCTACTTATCTATCTACACACACTCTCCCTACTTACCTACCTATTATATTTCTCTCTTTCTCTACCTACCTACCTACTCTCTCTCTCTCCCTACCTACCTACTGTATTTCTCTCCCCCCTCTATCTACCTATCTACCTACTCTCTCTCTCTCCTCCCACCTATCTACTGTATTTCTCTCTCTCTCTCTTTCTCTCTCCCTCTACCTACTTATCTATCTACACACACACTCTCTCTCCCTACTTACCTACCTACTGTATTTCTCTCTCTCTATCCCTTTATCTACCTACCTACCTACCCTCTCTCTCTCTCTCCCTACCTACCTACTGTATTTCTCTCTCTTTCTCTCCCCCTCAATCCCTCTATCTACCTACCTACTTTTTTTAAAAAAAATTGCCTCGTCAAAACCTGGATGCGTCTTATACTCCGGTGCGTCTTATACTTCGAAAAATACGGTATATTGAAAAGCGGACTCTCTTGGGAACCATATCCTGCTTCGTTAAATGCAACGCCTGTGATTCCTTGCGGTTCATAAAACCTTCTGAAACGGTTGGAATAAAAATGGTTCCCCTTTCAAGAGTGGGTCCAGGCTCTCTCTCTGAATTCTGGCCGCTTCGTTTGCACTTTGCTGGTCAGAAGGAAATATGGAATCGCAGGGTTGGGAGGGACCTTAGAGGTCTTCTAGTCCAACCCCCTGCCCAAGCGGGAGACTCCCCTAGCCTTGAGTATGCCGTTTGACACCAATGGTTGTCCGATCTCTTCTTGAAAACCTCCAGTGACGGAGCACCCATGACGTCTGGAGGCAGGTAGTTCCGCTGATTAATTTTTCTCATCCCTGGCAGGAAATCTCTTTAATTCTAGGTTAGATCTAGGTTAGAGAGTGATGTACTCCTTGTCCTGCCCTCTGTTGCTTTTTCTAACATAAGGATCTCTCTAGCTTGATTTCAGAAGTCCTTACACAACCTAATCCTTCCCTCCTTCCTTCCCTTGCTTGCCTTCTCTTTCTCTCTCTTTCATTCTCTTTCTCATCCTCTCCCGTTCCATCCTTTCTCTTTCTCTCATTCTTTTTCTCCTCTTTTCCCTTCCTTCCCTTGCTTCCCTTTTTCTCTCTCTTTCGTTCTCTTTCTCATCCTCTCCCATTCCATCCTTTCTCTTTCTCCTTCCTTTCCCTTTCTCTCATTCCTTTCTCTGTCTCCTTTTTCTTTTTCCTTCTTTCCCTCCTTCCTCCCCTCCCTCCCTTCCTTCCTTCTCTTGCTTGCCTTTCTTGCCTTCTTTTTTCTCTCTCTCTCATTCTCTTCCTCTGTCCTCTCCCATTCCTTCCTTCCTCTTCCTTCTTCCTTTCTCTTTCTCTCATTCATTTCTCTTTCTCCTTTTTCTTCTTCCTTCCTTCCTGCCTTTCTTCCTTCTCTTGCTTGCCTTCTTTTTCTCTCTCTCATTCTCTTTTTTGTCCTCTCCCATTCCATTCTTCCTCTTTTTCCTTTCTCTTTCCTTCCTTCCTTCCTTCCTTCCTTCCTTCCTTCCTTCCTTCCTTCCTTCCTTCCTTCCTTCCTTCCTTCTCTCCTCTTTATAACTTCATAAGTAATTCAAAGAGGTAAACATAAATAATGCTCCTTCTTTCTATTTGCTCTACAACAACAACGACCCTATGAGGTGGGTTGGGCTGAGAGAGAGGGATAGGCCAAAAGCTACCCAACTGGCTTTCCTGGCTAAGGCAGAACTAGAACTCACTGTCTCCTAGTAATTGGCGCAAAGTAACCTAGCTGGCTCTCATGCCTAAGGTGGGACTAGAACTCACCGTCTCCTGGTGACCGACCCAAAGTCACCCAGCTGGCTTTCATGGCTAAGGGAAAACTAGAACTCACCGACTCCTGGTGATCGGCCCATAGTCACCCAGCTGGCTTTCATGGCTAAGGGAAAACTAGAACTCACCGACTCCTGGTGACCGGCCCATAGTCACCCAGCTGGCTTTCATGGCTAAGGGAAAACTAGAACTCACCGACTCCTGGTGACCGGCCCATAGTCACCCAGCTGGCTTTCATGGCTAAGGGAAAACTAGAACTCACCGTCTCCTGGTGATCGGCCCAAAGCCACCCAGCTGGCTTTCATGGCTAAGGGAAAACTAGAACTCACCGACTCCTGGTGACCGGCCCATAGTCACCCAGCTGGCTTTCATGGCTAAGGGAAAACTAGAACTCACCGACTCCTGGTGACCGGCCCATAGTCACCCAGCTGGCTTTCATGGCTAAGGGAAAACTAGAACTCACCGACTCCTGGTGATTGGCCCAAAGCCACCCAACCGGCTTTCATGCTTAAGGCAGGACTAGAACTCCCAGTCTCCTGGTGATTTGGCCCAAAGTCACCCAGCCGGCTTTCACACAGCCAAGGTGTGACTTGAACGCGATGGCGCCCCGTTTGTGCCTTCGGCCCAGTTGTCGTCTTTCTGGGTTGTTCTCCGAGGGTGCCCTTAACTCCTCCTCCTCCTCCTCCTCCTCCCCCCCACCCCTCCCTGAGCAGGATCAGGCTGGCATGAATGGGAGGGCAGCGGAGCGGAGCAGGTGCTGAATGCCAACACGGGAGCGGAAGGGATCCAGGCAGGAGGGAGGCATGGAGATCGGAGGGAGGACCACGGCTTCCCTCGGCTGCCTTCGGAAGCGGCTTTGAAAGATCCCGAGAATTCCCAGATTCGGAGTAAGGAACTTTTCTTTTTTTGGGGTGGCCGAAAAAGGGGGGAATTGCAGCTGTTGCCCAGGTCAGGAGGGGGGCAAAGGGGGTGTGGGTTTAGTGGGCATTCATGTGCTCCAAAGCCTCTGGGTTGCGTCGCTTCCTAACAGCCCGATTGCAAAAGGAGATTTTAACGATGATTATTATTATTTTGACTTTCTGAGCTGGAGAGATGGAGGGGCTTCCCTGAGAAAAAGATCATTTTCCAAAGGAAAGTAACTTTATGGAAACCCTGGGGTTCTTCTTCTTGCCTTTCTTTTCTTTTTTCTTTCTTTCTTTCTTTCTTTCTTTCTTTCTTTCTTTCTTTCTTTCTTTCTTTCTTTCCTTTCTCTATCTCCTTCATTCTCTTTCTTTTTCCTTCCTTCTCTTTTCTTTATCTCTTTCTCTTCCTTCCTTCCTTTCTCTTTCTTTGTTCTTCCTTCCTGCCTGCCTTCTCTTTCTTTCCTCTCTTTCTTTCTTCTTCCTTCCTTTTCTTTTCTTTCTCTGTCTCCCTCATTCACTTTCTTTTTCCTTCCTCTTTCTTTTCTTTTTCTTGTTCCCTTCCTTTCTCTTTCTTTGTTCTTCCTTCCTGCCTGCCTTCTCTTTCTTTTCTCTCTCTTCCCTCTCCCTTTTTTCCCTTCCTTCCTTCCTTCTCCTCCTTCTCCTTCTCTTTTTCTCTTCTTTTCTTTCTTCCTCTTTCTCTCTTCTTCCTGCCTGCCTGCCTTCTCTTTTTCCTCTCTCTCTCTTTCTTTCTATACTTTATCTTCCTTCTTTCTTTTCTTTCTCCTTCCTGCCTGCCTTCTCTTTCTTTCCTCTCTCTTTCTTTCTATAATTTATCTTCCTTCTTTCTTTTCTTTCTTCTCCTTCCTTCCTTCCTTCTCTTTCTTTCCTCTCTCTCTCTTTCCTTCCTTCCTTCTCTTTCTCTTTTGCCTTTCTTTCTCTCCTTTCTTTTTTATTTCTTTCTCCTCCCTCCCTCCCCCACTCCCTGGGGTGCATCACATGCAACCCATTGAGAGCGTCTTGCCGTAACCATGTGAGAAAGAGATGTTGATCCCCTCTTATGATTAATCTCAATTCATGACATCCAAATAAATGAATCGGATGAGGGGTTTTTTTTCCCCTTACCAGGTCGCAGAGCCTCTGAATTTGCAGGGTTTTTCCTCCTCCTCCTCCTCCTCCTCCTCCTCCTCCTCCTCCTCCTCCTCCTCCTCCACCACCACCACCACCTTGGCAAAGCTTTTAGGAATTAGAATAACTGTTAGCTTTGAAGAGTTAAGGCATGTGCTTGGCTTTCAAAGGATACCAGCCTCTTTTGTGATAGGCATCAACCAGGCCTGGCCTCTGAGATGGAAGAACGGTGGGCCAGGTGTTTGTTTGAGTGAAGATCTGTGAGTGCAGGAGTTTAGGTATTTGGGTTGGCTGAAAAATATAGCAGTCTTCTTTCTTGCTTTTTCTTTCTTTCTTTCTCTCTCTCATTCTCTTTTCCTTCTTTCCTTCTCTTTCTTTCTCTCATTTTCTTTCTCCTTCCTTCAACCTTCCTACAACCAACTTCATTGTAATGTAATTACAATCTTATTACAATGGCAATAAAGATTATTATTATTATTCTTTCTTTCTTCCTTTTCCTTTCTGTCTCTGTCTCTCTCATTCTCTCTTTTCCTTCTTTCCTTCTCTTTCTTTCTCTCATTTTCTTTCTCCTTCCTTCTTTCCTTTCTTTCTTCCTTTTTCTTTCTGTCTCTGTCCCTCTCTCATTCTCTTTTCCTTCCTTCCTTCTCCTTCTTTTTCTTTCTCTCATTTTATTCCTTCTTTCCTTTCCTTGTCTTTCTCTCTCTCTCCCTCTCTCTGTCTCTCTCATTCTCTTTTCCTCCTTTCCTTCTCTCATTTTCTTTCTCCTTCTTTCCTTCTCTTTCTTTCTCTCATTTTTTTCTCCTTCTTTCTTTCTTTCTTCCTTTTCCTTTCTGTCTCTGTCTCTCTCTCATTCTCTTTTCCTTCCTTCTCTTTCTTTTTCTTTCTCTCATTTTCTTCCTTCCTTCCTTTCCTTCCTTCTCTTTCTCTCCCTCTCCCTCTCTCTCTAACTTCCTTCTTCCTTTCTTCCCTCTTTCTTTCCTGCCTTACTTCTCATTCTCTCTCTTTCTTTCTTTTTCTTCTTTCCTTCCTGCCTTCCTTCTTTCTTTTCTCTCTCTCTTTTTCTCTCTTCTTTCCTTCCACCTTTCCTTCCTGCCTTCTTCCTCTTTCTTTTCTCTCTCTCTCTCATTTCCTTCCTTCTCTTTCTCTCCTTTCTTTTTTATTTCTCCTCCCTCCCTCCCTCCTTTCCCTTCCTCCTTTCCTCCCTCCCTCCCTCCCCCTTCTCTCTCCACCTATCTCAGCAAGTGACATTTCAGACTAATATTTATTATATAAAAGGCACAACTTTGGACCAAAAGATGCTTTCAGGCTGCTTAAAACACAGTTTTCACTTGCAGTGGTTTGACTGCTGTCACACTCAGCCATCGTTTGCTGCATAATAAGCCAGAATGGACTGCTTCCTATTACTCTGCGAAGCCCCAAGACCAGGCTTCTAAATCATGATGTCTGAATTTGCCTAAAATGTTAAGCCCCAAACTTCCAGTGGATTATGGCTTTGTAGAACTCTAACCAGCGAAGAGGCGTAAAAGCAAATATTCATATGGCTTTATTGTGTTTGTACCGCATGATGAGACACAGTGCGGGCTCAATTTTAACGGGTCTGCATTGAACCACAGAGAAAGCCTTCTGGTAGGTTTCCACAAGAGGCTAAAGCCTTCTTTACAGGTGCTCCTCAACGTACGACCACAGCCGAGCCCCGAATGTCTGTCGTTAAGCAAGGCAGTCGTTAAGTGAGCTTAACGCCCCATTTTGCAACCTTTCTTACCAAACCAGTCAGTAACACCGTGGTTAAGTGAGTCTGGCTTCCCCCTTCGACTTTACCTCTCAGGAGGTCGCCAAAGGAGGTCAGCTGAGGCAGGGACACTGCGACCGTCATAATTCTGAGACCGTGGCCAAGCGTCTGGATTTTGATCCTAGGAAGGCTGCAACAGTCACAAGGGTGAAAATCAGTCCTAGGTCACTGTTGTAATTTTGTTATAATTTCAAACGGTCACTAAATGAAGATTGTAAATTGAGGACTAATTTAATTTATTCACATTTCTATATATAGAAATAGAAATGTGAATAAATTAAATTAAATTAAATTGAGGACTAGTTGTAATAAGGGGAAATTCAGTTGTCATGCAGTGATAATGGTTTCTCCCAGAACAGGAATGAAGGCTGTGGGCAGCAGCTGCCAAAAAAGCCAACCCAGTTCTAGGCTGCATCAACAGAGGGACAGAATCAGGATCCCGTGAAGGGTTAATACCACTTTTGTAATGCTTTGGGAAGGCCACACTTGGAATATTTGCATTCAGTTTTGGTCGCCACGATGTAGAAAAGATGTGGAGACTCTAGAAAGAGTGCAGAGAAGAGCAACAAAGAGGATTAGGGGACTGGAGGCTCAAACATATGAAGAACGGTTGCAAGAACTGGGTCTGTCTAGTTTAATGAAAAGAAGGACCAGGGGAGACATGATAGGAGCCTTCCAATATCTCAGGGGTTGCCCCACAGAAGAGGGAGTCAAGCTATTCTCCAAGGCACCTGAAGGCAGAACAAGAAGCAATGGGTAGAAATTAATCAAGGAGAGAAGCAACTTAGAACTGAGGAGGAATTTCCTGGCAGTGAGAACAATGAACCAGTGGAACGCCTTGCCTCCAGAAGTTGTGGCTGCCCCAACACTGCAACTCTTCAAGAAGATGTCTGATAGCCATTTGTCTGAAACGGTATAGGGCTTCTTGCTTAGGCAGGGGGTTGGGCTAGAAGACCTCCAAGGTCCCTTCCAACTCTGTATTCTGTAATTGGGTATGTCTAGTTGAATGAAAAGAAGGACCAGGGGAGACACGATAGCAGTCTTCCAATCTCTCAGGGGCTGCCCCAAAGAAGAGGGAGTCAAGCTATTCTCCAAGGCACCTGAGGGTAGAACAAGAAGCAATGGGTGGAAACTTATCAAGGAGAGAAGCAGAACTAAGGAGAAATTTCCTGACAGTGAGGACAATGAATCAGTGGAACAGAAGTTGCCTCCAGAAGTTGTGAATGCCCCAACACTGGAAGTCTTTAAGAAGATGTTGGAGAGCCATTTGTCTGAAATGGTATAGGGTTTCCTGCCTAGGCAGGGGGTTGGACTAGAGGACCTCCAAGGTCCCTTCCAACTCTGCTATTGTATTGTATTGTATTGTATTGTGGCCAGCCTGTTGAGTGCATTAACCCCAATTACAGCATCCCAGACAGTATGAATTTGCACGTGATGTTAGACATCGTACAGGGTAGCCGGATAATTGCTTTGATGTGTTTGGGGAAAGCTCAGCTATTGTTTCCCTGTTTTGGAAAAAGGCCACCCTGGCAAGCTATATAATAGGGTGTGATAGCCGAACGCAATTTTTATTGCACGTTTGGTCTGAATCCAACTGGATTTGTGATTTGACCTGGCTGCCGAAGTTAGGTTAAAGGAGACGGATTGTCTAAATATCGTGCCCCTTGGATGCGTTGGGATTTTCCATAAAGGCGTAAACTGGGGGCGATTTTGTAAACTGAATTCCACTGTGTTTTGAGAAAAAATTGCGTTGCGGTGCAAAATTGCATTCTAGGGAGCAAGACTTCTCAATCTTGACAACTTTAAAATGTGCGGACTTCAATTCCCAGAATTCCCCATCTTTAATATGTTGTTCTTGTTGTTTTTATTATTATTCTGTGGTTAATCTTTGGTGAGATTCACAGCCTTTGGGGCTGGTTGGTAGCTCAGGAGTCCTAACCAAGGACCTGGGAACTCTCAAGGTAACGTCGGAGGATAGAAGCTGTTCCAAGCAGGGTGGCCCTTTGTAGAGTCAGAATGTTCAAGTCCGGCAAACCTAGAACCTCCACATAGCGAGGAAGCCCCCTAGGTCTTGCTCCAAGGGCTCCAATCACAATCGGGACAACACACAACTTTCTCTTCCACAGTCGCTCAACTTCAATTTGCAAGTCTCGGTATTTTGTGATTTTTTCTTGCTGCTTATTTTCAATTCGTGCATCAACAGGTATTGCGATGTCCACAAACCATATTTTTTTCTTTTCAATTATTGTTATATCAGGTGTGTTGTAGGCCAAGTGCCTGTCAGTCTGAATTCTGAAGTCCCACAAGATCTTGACTTCCTCATTCTCTAAAACTTTCTCAACCTGATGTCCCCAGGGGTTTTTGCTGTCCTCAAATCCAAACTTCTGGCACAATTTCCAGGGAATGATCTTAGCAACGCGGTCATGGCGGTGTAGGTAGTCAGTTTGTGAAGTTTTGCTGCACCCACTGATCAGGTGGTCTATTATTATTATCTGTGGTTAATCTTGGGTGAGATTCACAGCCTTTGGGGCTGGTTGGTAGCTCAACCGCTCGAGTCCTAACCAAGGACCTAGGAACTGTCAAGGTAACGTCGGAGGATAGAAGCTGTTCCAAGCAGAGTGGCCCTTTGTAGAGTCCTTCTTCTTCTTCTTCTTCTTCTTCTTCTTCTTCTTCTTCTTCTTCTTCTTCTTCTTCTTCTTCTTCTTCTTCTTCTTCTTCTTCTTCTTCTTCTTCTTCTTCTTCTTCTGTTAATCTTTGGTGAGATTCACAGCCTTTGGGGCTGGTTGGTAGCTCAACTGTTCGAGTCCTAACCAAGGACCTAGGAACTGTCAAGGTAACGTCGGAGGATAGAAGCTGTTCCAAGCAGAGTGGCCCTTTGTAGAGTCCTCCTCCTCCTCCTCCTCCTCCTCCTCCTCCTCCTCCTCCTCCTCCTCCTCCTCCTCCTCCTCCTCCTCCTCCTCCTTCTTCTTCTTCTGTTAATCTTTGGTGAGATTCACAGCCTTTGGGGCTGGTTGGTAGCTCAACTGTTCGAGTCCTAACCAAGGACCTAGGAACTGTCAAGGTAACGTCAGAGGATAGAAGCTGTTCCAAGCAGGGTGGCCCTTTGTAGAGTCCTCCTCCTCCTCCTCCTCCTCCTCCTCCTCCTCCTTCTTCTTCTTCTTCTTCTGTTAATCTTTGGTGAGATTCACAGCCTTTGGGGCTGGTTGGTAGCTCAACTGTTCGAGTCCTAACCAAGGACCTAGGAACTGTCAAGGTAACGTCGGAGGATAGAAGCTGTTCCAAGCAGGGTGGCCCTTTGTAGAGTCCTCCTCCTCCTCCTCCTCCTCCTCCTCCTCCTCCTTCTTCTTCTTCCTCCTCCTCCTCCCCCCCCTCCCCCCCTCCTCCTCCTCCTCCTCCTCCTCTTCTTCTTCTGACCCCATAATTCAGGGGTCCCCAACCTTGGCAACTTTTAAGACTTGTGGACTTCAACTCCCAGAATTCCCCAGTCAGCTTTGATCATTATTATCTTCTTCTTCTTCTTCTTCTTCTTCTTCTTCTTCTTCTTCTTCTTCTTCTTCTTCTTCTTCTTCTTCTTCTTCTTCTTCTTCTTCTTCTTCTTCTTCTTCTTCTTCTTCTTCTTCTTCTTCTTCTTCTGTTAATCTTTGGTGAGATTCACAGCCTTTGGAGCTGATTGGTAGCTCAACCGCTCGAGTCCCAACCAAGGACCTAGGAACTGTCAAGGTAACGTCGGAGGATAGAAGCTGTTCCAAGCAGGGTGGCCCTGTGTAGAGTCCGAATGTTCAAATCCAGTAAATTCAGAATTTCCAAATAGCGAGGTAGCCCTTGAGGTCTTGCTCCGAGGGCTCCAATTACAATCGGGACAACACACGATTTCTATTATTATTATTATTATTATTGTGGTGGTGGTGGTGGTGGTGGTGGTTTATTCATTAAACATGAAACTCAGTCTACTGAACATTTAAAAATGTATTATTATTATTATTAGATTTAGATTTAGAGTTATACTTATGCTTATACTTATATTTATATTGCTGCCTTTTTGCCCATGGCAAGTCAAGCCGGCTTACAGAATATAAAAACCACATCTAAAATCAATAAAACGAATACAAAATCATATAAGTTAATGTAATCAAACAGCCCCCAACCCCTTGGGTCTCCCATCCATTGTTTAATTTGCCGTAACCCGCAAGCTTGTGACAAGGAGTTCCCAAGTCCATGGGCAGCGGCCCTCTTCCGCCTCCCCCAGAGGGAATGCACAGGTGCCCAGACCACTCAGAAAGGACAGAATAAAGAGAGCTGGAAGGGACCTTGGAGGTCCTCTAGTCCAACCCCCTGCTCAGGCAGGGAATGCTATGAGATGCACCCTCCGTTGTGACTTGCCTGCATTGACTGCTCCATCTGGCTTTCCCCCCTTTTTATATTTTATGGCTTCTGATCCGGCCGTGACCACGTTGCCATGGAAGGGATTAGTCTAGCATGAATGAACACAGCAATTATAAAGGAGAGAGAGAGAGAGAGAGAGAGAGAGAGAGAGAGAGAGAGAGAGAGAGAGAGAGAGAGAGAGAGAGAGAGAGAGAGAGAGAGAGAGAGAGAGAGAGAGAGAAATGCAGAGCAGACAAACAATGCCGACACAAACCGACACCAGAAGCTGCCCTCGAAGGGAACCCACAGGTTCAGAGAAGGCTCAGAATTCAGAATAATGGAAGGGACCTCGGAGGTCTTCTAGTCCAACCCCCTGGCTCAGGCAGGAAACCGTATACAACTTCAGACAAATAGGTTGATCTGTTCTTAAAAACCTCTGGTGAGAAGGAGGGAGGGAGGGAAGGAGGGAGGGAGGGAGGGAGGGAGGGAGGGAAGGAAGGAGGGAAGGAAGGAAGGAAGGAAGGAAGGAAGGAAGGAAGGAAGGAAGGAAAGATAGTAGACTAACAGAGTTGGAAGGGCCTTGGAGGTCTTCTAGTCCAACCCCCTGCTCAAGCAGGAAACCCTATATCATTCTGGACAAATGGTTGTCTAATCTCTTCTTAAAAACCTCTGGTGAGAAAGAAGGAAGGAAGGAAGGAAGGAAAGTAAGGAAGGAAGGAAGGAAGGAAGGATAGCACACTAACAGAGTTGGAAGGGACCTTGGAGGTCTTCTAGTCCAACCCCCTGCTTGGGCAGGAAACCCTACACCACTTCAGACAAAGGGTTGTCTAATCTCTTCTTAAAAACCTCTGGTGAGAAGGAAGGAAGGAAGAAAGGAGGATGGATGGATGCATGGAAGGAAAGAAGGAAGGCAGGAAGGAAGGATAGCAGAATAACAGAGTTGGAAGGGACCTCAGAGGTCATCTAGTCCAAACCCCTGCTCAAGGCAGGAGGCACAATATCATTTCGGACAAACGGCCGTCCAGTCTCTTCTTCAAAACCTCCAGTGTTGGAGACCCCCAGAACGTCTAGTGGCAAGTCGTTCCACTGACTAATTGTTCTCAATGTCAAGAAGTTTCTCCTTCATTCCAGGTTGCTTCTCTCCTGCATTAGTTTCCACCCGTTGCTTTTTGTCCTGCCCTCGGGGCCGGGGCTTTGGAGAATAGGCGGACCCCTCCTCCTCTTCCCTGCCGGTGACTTTTCCAAAATTGGACGATGGCTCTCCAGTCTCTTCTCCTTTCCCAAACTTCTGGTTTGCACAGTGGGCCGTTTTTTTGCCCTCCGTAGGGCAAAACCCAGAAGTCGGAAAATGAGCCGTTTCTGGCCTCCGGCGGTCCTCAGGAGAAGGAGGGGGACAGGAGGCTGTTTTTGCCCTCCCCAGGCTCCTAGAAAACCTCTGAAGGTGGGGAGGTGCAGAAAATAATAATAATAATCATCATCATCATACAGTATCATCATCATCATCATACAGTACAGTATAGGTGGTACCTTGCTCAATAGTAGCAACTGTGAGAGGGATCTTGGAATCCTAGTGGACAACCATTTAAATAGGAGCCAGCCGTGTGCAGCAGCTGCCAAAAAAGCCAACACAGTTCTAGGCTGCATCAACAGAGGGAGAGAATCTAGATCACGTGAAGTGTCAATGCCACTGTATGGTACCTTGGTAAGGCCACACTTGGAATACTGCATACAGTTTTGGTCGCCACGATGTAGAAAAGACGTGGAGACTCTGGAAAGAGTGCAGAGAAGAGCAACCAAGATGTTTAGGGGACTGGAGACTAAAATATATGAAGAACGGTTGCAGGAGCTGGGTATGTCTAGCTTGATGAAGAGAAGGACCAGGGGAGACATGATAGCAGTCTTCCAATATCTCAGAGGGTGCCACAAAGAAGAGGGAGTCAAACTATTCTCCAAGGCACCTGAGGGCAGGACAAGAAGCAATGGGTGGAAACTAATCAAGGAGAGAAGCAACTTAGAACTAAGGAGAAATTTCTTGACAGTTAGAACAATTAACCTCTGGAACAGCTTGCCTCCAGAAGTTGTGAATGCCCCAACACTGCAAGTCTTCAAGAAGATGTTAGATAGCCATTTGTCTGAAATGGTATAAGGTTCCTGCCCACGCAGGGGGTTGGACTAGAAGACCTACAAGGTCCCTTCCAACTCTGCTATTGTATTGTATTGTATCATCATCATCATCATCTTTATTGTCATTGTACTAAAATTACAATGAAATTGGTTGGGTCCACACTGCCATCGTGTGCCAAAAGCCACATGTGTGGGAGGCGAGGGCGCATAGAATTACGGTTGTGGGCACGCATCTGCACGACCCCCCCACCATTTTGGCCTGCGATGGCAGAAAGGTGCAGCCGTCACTGCTTTACCCTCCTGTGGGGACCAAACAGCTAGCTAGACCAGGGATGGCGAACCTATGGCACCTATGCCAGAGGTGGCATTCGGAGCCCTCCTCTTGGGGCATGCATCCTGTTGCCCCAGCTGAGCTCCATTGCATTTCTCCCCCAGGAGGGAGAGAGAAAGAGAGAGGGAGGGAGGGTGGGAAAGAGGGAGAAGGAGAGAGGGAGGGAAAGAAAGAGAGAGGGAGAGAAAGAGGGAGAAAGAGAGAGGGAGGGAAAGAGAGAGAGATCGAGGGAAAGAAAGAAAGAGAAGGAGAGAAAGAGAGGGAGGGAGGGAAAGGGGGAGAGGGAGAGAAAGAGAGAGGGAGGGAAAGAGGGAGAAAGAGAGAGGGAGAGAAAGAGGGAGAAAGAGAGAGGGAGGGAAAGAGAGAGAGATCGAGGGAAAGAAAGAAAGAGAAGGAGAGAAAGAGAGGGAGGGAGGGAAAGAGGGGGAGAGGGAGAGAAAGAGAGAGGGAGGGAAAGAGGGAGAAAGAGAGAGGGAGAGAAAGAGGGAGAAAGAGAGAGGGAGGGAAAGAGAGAGAGATCGAGGGAAAGAAAGAGAAGGAGAGAAAGAGAGGGAGGGAGGGAAAGAGGGGGAGAGGGAGAGAAAGAGAGAGGGAGGGAAAGAAAGAGAGAGGGAGAGAAAGAGGGAGAAAGAGAGAGGGAGGGAAAGAGAGAGAGATCGAGGGAAAGAAAGAAAGAGAAGGAGAGAAAGAGAGGGAGGGAGGGAAAGAGGGGGAGAGGGAGAGAAAGAGAGAGGGAGGGAAAGGGAGAAAGAGAGAGGGAGAGAAAGAGGGAGAGAAAGGGAGGGAGGGAAAGAAAGAAAGAGGGGGAGAAAGAGGGAGGGAAAGAGAGAGGGAGAGAAAGAGGGAGAAAGAGAGGGAGGGAAAGAAAGAAAGAGGGAGGGAAAGGGAGGGAGAGAAAGAATTTGAATTTATTTATTTGAATTTAGATTTAGAGAGAAAGGGAAAAAGAAATGATATTACGAAATGTTTTCTTTTTTATGGTTGCTAAATGTAATATTTCAACAGAAGGGAGGAAAATGAAGCAGCATAAAAGTGCATTTATCACATTTTTCTTAGAACAATTAGCTGAACTCTGCCTTGTTTATCATTATTTTAGGTAGTAAAAACTTCATTATTTAGGTTAAATTGCCATGTTGGCACTTTGCAATATATAAGTGGGTTTTGGGTTGCAGTTTTGGCATTCTATTCTATTCTATTCTTCATTTCATTTCATTCCATTCTTATTATTCTATTCTATTCTATTCTCCATTTCATTCCATTCTTATTATTCTATTCCATTCCATTCTAGTCTATTCTATTCTATTCTATTCTCTTTGCTATTCTATTTCATTCCATTCTTATTCCTCTATTCCATTCCATTCTATTCTGTCTTTTGAAGACGTTTCTCTTCTCCTCCAAGAAGCTTCTTCAGCTCTGACCGGACGGTGGGGAAGGGAAGGATTGATGCTCCTTGCAGAGAGCCGGTCCTTTGCATCCTTTGAGAATGTCCTTGAAGCCACCTGGCGATCTTACCTGTGTCCTCAGGGTCCCCTGAATCATTGCAAATGGTTCTTGTAGTCCGCAATTTTTCCCTCTGGAAGTCCATTCCTTCTCCCACCCCATTCCGAGGGTCTTCACCCCAAATTGCATAGCTAAAAAGTCCGTAGAAATTCTCAGCCCTCCAGGTCAGGGTTGCCCCAAAGGGGATTTTTCAGGAGGCCACTGGAGTTCCTGGTTACTGAAGAAGCACCTTGGGGGGGTCAACCCTGACCTGGATGTTGGAGAATCTCTACAGACTGCTATAAGCCGAGGACTACCTGTGTCTCACCTGGATGCCCCCCAGCGCGGAAAGGGCCCTGGGTGGCCCATATTGTCTTGCCCCCCGATGCCTCCTTTCGTGAAATTATACCTGTGCAAGGTGCAGAATTATCCCTCCTTGTATCCAGGGAGACCTGTGCAAAACCTGTATCGGATTTCAGCTGGATAGATAGCCGAGAAGCCGGAATAATTATCTCTGGGCCTATTGTTTGGAGGCATAAATTCGGGGGGACTGGGAGGGGGAGGGAAGGTTTCTGGTGCCTGGCTTTGACAGAGTAGTCTATCCACAAGCCTATTAAACCTTAAACACGATGATTAAGGGGACTGGAAGCTCAAACATACGACGGACGGTTGCAGGAACTGGGCCTGGCTGGTCTAGGGAAGAGAAGGACCAGGGGAGACAGGAGAGCATCTTCCGATATTTGAGGGGCTGCCCCAGAGAGGAGGAAGGGGGTCAAGCTATTCTCCAAAGCCCCCGAAGGCCAGACAAGGAACCATGGATGGAAACTGTCCCAGGAGAGATTCAACCTGGAAACAAGGAGGAATTTTCTGACTGGGAGAACTATTAACCAGTGGAACAGAAGTTGCTTTCAGAAGTTGTGGGAGCATCATCCCATTTTTGAAGACTTCAGGGATTCCTGCTAGGCCCAAAACAAGGCGCATGTTTTATTATATTCCCCAGGCTAGAGTTTCAGCCTGGGGTTTCCTTGTGGTCTCCCATCCAAACGCTAACTAAATCCAGCCCTGCTGCTTATTTTTGAGATCAACTCCTCTTCAGGTCTTGCTGGGCTGCTTTGTCAGAGATGGAGTTGAGTGGGGGGGGGGGGCAGCGGTAATATTGGAGGGTCAACCTGTTCTCCAAAGCCCCTGAAGGCAGGACAAGCAACAGATGGAAACTAATCAAGGAGAGAGAAGCAACCTGGAATGAAGGATTAATCAATGGAATTAATCAATGGAACCACTTAAGTTCTGTGTGCTCCATCACTGGAGATCTTTAAGAAGAGATTGGACAACCTGGAATGCTATAGGGTCTGGAATGCTATAGGGTCTCCTGCCTGAGCAGGGGGTTGGACTAGAAGACCTCCAAGGTCCCTTCCAGGCCTACGATTCCAGCTTCTATGATACCTTCCTTTGCTGTTCCTTCTAAGCTCTTAGTAATAAAGGAGTACCTTTTTTTTTTAAAACAAAGTTTTTGTTGTTGTTACATAGTTAAAAATTCTTTTATGAACAAAGTGTTATCTGGATTTCCCCTTTAACATTTTCACACAATTCATTTTACATTGTATTTCCATTTCCGGTTTTTGCTGTATTACTTTTCTCCTCCTATTTTCCAACTTTCAATTTTTATTATAGACATCAAGGGTATCCTTTTTTCTTCCCTTTAAAGATAAGCCAAATTCATCATTCCCTTTCCAACTATGTCCTACGTAGATGGAACTTCAAATTCAGTTTTTTGTATCGTAAGCTTTTAACATAATTATTTTGCACGCTTAAAAGTATTCATATAACTCCCACACCTCCTAATTATTATTACTGACATATTATTGCCCTGTTTAAAATATTTCATTTCGTTTGGCTAATTTCATTTCATTCTACCAATCTCCAATTCCAATTTCTTTTCCTTCGTTTTATAGGTCTGGTATTTTTTCTTCTGAATTTTTTTCTATTGCTTTTTTTTTCTTCCAAATTTTTATTTTTAAACATAAAAAACAGATAAAACATTCAATCATTTTCAACTTCGTGTAGCATGTCGTTTCGGTCACAAGTCTTTACAATTGGGAATGTGATTATTGATTATTCATCAAACATAGCCGCCCTGGGTCCGTTTGGAGAAGGGCGGGGTATAAATTTAATAAAATAAAAAAAAAAAAAATATATCCTCATTATTTTATTTATTTTATTTATTTATTTTATTTTTATTTTATTAAATTTATACCCCGCCCTTCTCCAAATGGACCCAGGGCGGCGCACAGGGATGTTAAAATACATACAAAATATATAAAATATATAAAATTTAAAAAACTTATTCTAATAAATAAACCCTGCGCTAAAAACCGAATTAAAAATCCCAAGTTTAAAACTGTCTAATAGTCAGTAATGGAGTTTACGCTAGGCCGGCTAGATGGAATAGATGTGTCTTCAGACACTTGCGGAAGAGGAATTATTAAGCGTGTGTGTGTGTGTGTGTGTGTGTGTGTGTGTGTGTGTGTGTGTGCTGGTGTTGCCATCCTCGGGTGTTTTCCCGTGTATATAGCATGAAATTATTATTGCAACGTTTCGGCAAGATCTCACTTGCCATCCTCAGGCTTTGGTCTGTGACTGTGACTGCAAAGGCATCGCCCTTCCTTAAATCTTGGGGGGTGGGGGTGGAGTGCTAACTGTTGTTGTGAGTGGGTTGATTGGCTGTGCAGCTGTATCATGATTGGTAGATTGATGCTGATTGGTCTCATTTGTATGTTTCTCCTTGTTTTCAATTTCAACGTCTTGGCTGGAGGGTGGGGCTCGTCTGCTGGTCAATGCTGGCTTCCAGATGTCTGGTAGGCGGGAGGTATCATCATGTTTGTTCATACTGTTAGATTGTTTCTCTATTTCAATGGCTTCTCTGATTATTCTCCTGTTGAGCTGTTCTGCCTTGGAGATCATTTTAGTTCCTTGAAAGTCAATGTCATGTCCTGTAGTTTTGAAATGTTGATAGAGAGATGAGGTATTAAGTTGGTTTTTTAATGCATTTTTTATGTTCAGCAATACGTGCACTAATCCTTCTGTTGGTTTGTCCTATGTAAGTGGCAGGGCAGATACATATACATATACATATATACATACATATACATATACATATACATACATATATATATACATATATATAGGCTGATGTAATCAGGGAAAGCCGGATGGCTCAAGGCATAAAAAGGCTTGCCTGATATGCTGGAGAATGCCGGTTCAAATCCCAGTAGAAGGAGTATGGCCAGCTGAAGAGGGCTAATAAGCCCCGAAATGGATCCATCCTGGTCTCTTATTTATTAATCAGCCCTTAAAAATCTAACATATATACATATATACATATACATATATATATATAATTGTTCCACAACACCCTGTTAGAGCCCCATTAAGGGAGGAGACATACTGTTTCCTTTTCTGCTTTTCGGCTCATCACCAGAGACCATCTAGACAGAAAGCCATGAGTTTTTTAAAATATGTGTGTTAGTTTTATGAGCTGATCAATAAATAATAATAGATCTCTACTAGTCTCTCTGATTTATTTATTGATCAGCTCAAAACTAACACACACACACACACATATTTATATGTATATGTAAATGTATATGTAAATTTATATGTATATCAGTGGTGGGTTTCTGCAGGCTCACACCTACTCGCGAGAGCCGGTTGGTGAAATTTAGAGAACCGGTGAGAGGGGGTTCCACCGGCGTACCTGGAAGTAAATTTGGCCCACCGCTGCCAGTGACCCAACAGGAAGGAAAGGAAAGGAAAGGAAGGAAGAAAGGAAAGAAAGAAAGAAAGAAAGAAAGAAAGAAAGAAAGAAAGAAAGAAAGAATTTATCATCACAATTGAGTCCAAAATTTTGGTTGCTAAGCAAGAGCGTTGTTAAATGAGTTTCACCACATTTTAAAAGGTGGCCACTCCCACCCTGTCACATGACTGTCAAGCCACGTCCACAAAATAGACCACACCTACAGAGTAGGTTCTAAAAAATTTGAAACCCACCACGGATGTACATGTATATGTATGGAATTAAAACTAATTTTCCTTCGTTTCACACCACCTTATTTTCTTAAATAGTTAATTGTCTGTATAGTAACAAGTAGTATTTATCAAAAGCTCATCTTTTTCTGTAATTATTCAATGAAAACAGAAGAAACTCTAACTCTTTTCGATAGGTTATTTGGATGGTTCGCCCTCCGAGTTTTCCTTCTTCTTTCTCCCATTGTTTCTCTCTGTAATAAAGGAGTATATTAAGAGGCTGCTTGCTTTGCCTTCGTGAAGTAGTTGGCAGAGATTGGAGTCACGAGATTGGAGATCACGAGATTGGAGATCATCCAATCGAGCCCACCTGCCAGGGATTTCCAAACCCAGAGAAAGTGGCTGGATTTTCTCAGCAAAAACTTCAAGTAACAAGTGCGCCAGCTGTTTGGAGACAGGCCCGGTCAGGAAATAGGCAGCGCCATAAGAGATTGCTGGAATTCTTCTTCTTCTTCTTCTTCTTCTTCTTCTTCTTCTTCTTCTTCTTCTTCTTCTTCTTCTTCTTCTTCTTCTTCTTCTTCTTCTTCTTCTTCTTCTTCTTCTTCTTCTTCTTCTTCTTCTTCTTCTTCATTTTATTTTATTTTATTTTATTTTATTTTATTTTATATAATAAGATTTTTATTTTTAAAACAAGCAAAGACCAAACAACACGTATAAAATACTTGCCTCAATTTCATCCAGCGTGTCGCTTGGTTACAAGCTTTTTGTGAATCGTTTTTTACAACTAGAGTTAGAGTCACAGGCTATCCATCAAGAAGCAATGGGTGGAAACTAATCAAGGAGAGAAGCAACTTAGAACTAAGGAGAAATTTCCTGACAGTTAGAACAATTAATCAGTGGAACAGAAGTTGCCTCCAGAAGTTGTGAATGCCCCAACCCTGGAAGTCTTTAAGAAGATGTTGGACAGCCATTTGTCTGAAACGGTATAGGGTTCCTGCCCACGCAGGGGGTTGGACTAGAAGACCTCCAAGGTCCCTTCCAACTCTGCTATTGTATTGTATTGTATTGTATCAAACATAACTAAATGCATTGTGTGCTCAGATTACCATTGATTGCTGGAATTCTTATTTATTATTGCAAGGTTCAATGAGAGAAATTTGGGAAAGGATCCATATGGTTTTTCTCTGATACCACGGATGAGATAAAATATTTATCATTGAAGGAGAGATTCAACCTGGAAATAAGGAGGAAATTCCTGATAGGGAGAACCATCAAAAATCATGAAACAGAAGTTGCCTTCGGAGGTTGTGGGAGCTTCATCCCTGGAGGCTTTCAAGAAGAGACTGGACTGCCATCTGTCAGCAATGGTGTAGGGCCTCCTGCGTAGGTGTGGAGGTTGGATTAGATGACCTTCAAGGTCCCTTCCAACTCTGTGTATCTATATTCAATGGAACAGAAGTTGCCTTCGGAAGTTGTGGGAGCTTCATCCCTGGAGGCTTTCAAGGAGAGACTGGACTGCCCTCTGTCAGCAATGGTGTAGGGCTTCCTGCGTGGGTGTTGAGGTTGGATTAGATGACCTTCAAGGTCCCTTCCAACTCTGTGCATCTATATTCAATGGAACAGAAGTTGCCTTCGGAAGTTGTGGGAGCTTCATCCCTGGAGGCTTTCAAGGAGAGACTGGACTGCCCTCTGTCAGCAATGGTGTAGGGCCTCCTGCGTAGGTGTGGAGGTTGGATTAGATGACCTTCAAGGTCCCTTCCAACTCTGTGTATCTATATTCAGTGGAACAGAAGTTGCCTTCGGAAGTTGTGGGAGCTTCATCCCTGGTGGCTTTCAAGGAGAGACTGGACTGCCTTCTGTCAGACATGGCATAGGTGCTTGGGCAGGGGGTTGGACTAGATGACGTCCAAGGTCCCTTCCCACTCTGTTCATCTGTATCCTCGATCACTGGAAGCTTTCAAGAAGAGACTGGACTGCCCTCTGTCAGAAATAAACACACACACACACACATCCCGTTCCCAACCTGTCTTCGGAACAATGAGGACTGGAAGCATGCTCGGGTTTTGTTTTGTTTTTTAAATTTAAAAAAAGCCGAGAGCTGTCCAGGATTTCCCCAGGCTGGTTTCTCTTATAATTCTTTTCCTCCCTCCCTTTCCTTTGTCCCCATCAGAGAAGGAATCCTTACCGGCTTATCCCCTGAGAGATTCCGTCAACTAAAGTCTTACCGTGCAAGTATTAACCTGAATTGCGTGGATTATCTTTTCCCCGCCTCTTACTAATGGTCCATTAACTGCCGGTAGCATTTATAGCCACCTACCACCGGAATAGAAGTGTATGCTATAACCAGAATAGGATGGATAGATAGATAGATAGATAGATAGATAGATAGATAGATAGATAGATAGATAGATAGATAGATAGATAGATAGATAGATAGATAGATAGATAGATAGATAGATAACAGAGAGACACACAGACAGACAGAGATATTATAGATAAGAGAGAGAGAGAGAGATAACAGACACACAGACAGAGAGAAAGAGATTATAGATAAGAAATATAGATAGATAGATAGATAGATAGATAGATAGATAGATAGATAGATATAGATACAGACAGACAGACAGACAGAAAGAGAGATTATAGATAAGAGATAGATAGATGATAGATAGATAGATAGATATAGATACAGACAGACAGACAGACAGACAGAAAGAGAGATTATAGATAAGAGATAGATAGATGATAGATAGATAGATAGATAGATAGATAGATAGATAGATAGATAGATAGATAGATAGATAGATATGGATGATAGAGAGATAGATAGACAGAGAGATAGAGAGAGATAAACAGACAGACACACAGACAGACAGAAATAGAGATTATAGATGATAGATAGATAGATAGATAGATAGATAGATAGATAGATAGATAGATAGATAGATAGATAGATAGATAGATAGATAGATAGATATGGATGATAGAGAGGTAGATAGACAGAGATAGAGAGAGATAAACAGACACACACAGACAGACAGAAATAGAGATTATAGATGATAGATAGATAGATAGATAGATAGATAGATAGATAGATAGATAGATAGATAGATAGATAACAGAGACACAGACAGACAGATATTATAGATAAGAGAGAGAGAGAGATAACAGACACACAGACAGAGAGAAAGAGATTATAGATAAGAAATAGATAAATAGATAGATAGATAGATAGATAGATAGATAGATAGATAGATAGATAGATAGATAGATAGATAGATAGATAGATAGAGATACAGACAGACAGACAGACAGACAGAAAGAGAGATTATAGATAAGAGATAGATAGATGATAGATAGATAGATAGATAGATAGATAGATAGATAGATAGATATGGATGATAGAGAGATAGATAGACAGAGAGATAGAGAGAGATAAACAGACAGACACACAGACAGAAATAGAGATTATAGATAGATAGATAGATAGATAGATAGATAGATAGATAGATAGATAGATAGATAGATAGATAGATAGATAGATAGATAGATAGGAATGCTAGAGAGATAGAGAGATATAATTTTCAATTGCTGTGGTCTGACACCTACAAATCGGTTTCTCCTTCTTCTTTCACCACCCAGATTTCCTGCCACTGACGGCTGATGAGTTTCGGGAACCATGGTTATCTTACAACAGGTAGGGGGATTTTACCTGCCGGTTAATAATGTGGGAACGCAGCTCTCTCGCCGGTGGAACGGGTGTTGTGTGTGCATGCCTGCGTGTGTGTGAAGAGGCCACACTGCTTGAGGAGGAGGGGGGGGGGTTGGGTGAGGTCAAGCCATTTGGAGACGGCTCCTGTTTGGGGGGGGTGTGGAGGGAGAGAGAAAGGGTGGGGGGGATGAAAATGTTTACATTTTGTACCCTGCCCGGCTTAAGAGCTCCAGTCGGAGCACGTTGCCCGGATTAAGCAGATTAGCCGAGCCAAAGAGGCCGTTGGGGGTCTCTCGGCCGGGCGGTTGTGAGTTGGAGAGAAAAGCTGCCAAGGGGCCGATGTGAGATTGTGGGAATGGAACGCACTGCCTTTTTTTTTTTTCCAATTAAAGAAGTTTGATATTTTGTAATGATCCAAGCCATAGAGAGAGGGGGGGAGGGAAGGAGGGAGAGGGAGAGATAGATAGATGGATAGATAGGGAGGGAGAGAGGGAGTGGGGAGTGGGAGAGAGAGATAGGATAGGATAGGATAGGATAGGATAGGATAGGATAGGATAGGATAGGATAGGATAGGATAGGTAGGTAGGTAGGTAGGTAGGTAGATAGATAGATAGATAGATAGATAGATAGATAGATAGATAGATAGATAGATAGATAGATAGATAGGGAGGGAGGAAGTGGGGAGTGGGAGAGAGAGATAGAATAGGTAGGTAGGTAGATAGAAGAAGAAAAGAAAGAGAGGGGGAAGGAAGGTAGGAAGGAAGGAGAAAAGAAGAAAGAGAAAGGAAGGAAGGAAAGAAGAAAAAGGAAGGAAGGGGAGAAGAAGAGAGAGAGAAAGGGAGGGAGGGAGGGGAGGAGAGGAAAGAAAGAGCTAGAAGGAAAGAAAGAAAAGAAAGAAGGAAGAAAAGAAAGAAAGGAAAGAAAGAGAAAGAAAGAAAGAAAGAAAGAAAGAAAGAAAGAAAGAAAGAAAGAAAGAAAGAAAGAAAGAAAGAAAGAATTCCACATACAGGGAATTAGAAAAGAGTAGTTAGATGTAGACAAATCTCGGTGTTTCTTTTGGCGTAAATTTAATTCCAAACCAGATTAAGGATTAGTTTGAAATCAGTGTGTGTGTGTGTGTGTGTTAATTTCAACAACCTGGTGGTTGCATTCGCACAACGCACTTAACCTGAAGTGTGGCCAGCTATCCACTAGATGGCAGCAGAGTCACCTAGAATGTTTGCAGCCCAGATGTGGTGGTCCTACTAAACTTCTTGTATGTCATTTGTGGTTTGCTTCTTTTTGGATAAGCGTGTTGTGGGATTCCACCACTCTGGTTTAATTTAGGGAGCAATTCAGGAACCAGGTTAAAACAGACCGTGGTTGGGAAAGGTGCCAATTTTGGATTAGATTGACAACGTTTCTGGTTAAAGCCTCCATGTTTGAATCAGATGCTTTTTCAAAAGGCAATTGGACTTTGATTATTTTCTTGAAAACATTTCACTTCTCATTCAGGAAGCTTCTTCAGTTCTGACTGAATGACCATGAAGCTTCTTGGAATGAGAAGTAAAACCTCTTCAGGGAAAAACGAAGATCGTTCAGTCAGAACTGAAGAAGCTTCTTGGAATGAGAAGTGAAACCTCTTCAGGGAAAAACGAAGACCGTTCAGTCAGAACTGAAGAAGCTTCTTGGAATGAGAAGTGAAACTTCTTCAGGGAAAAACGAAGACCATTCAGTCAGAACTGAAGAAGCTTCTTGGAATGAGAAGTGAAATGTTTTCCAGGAAAAACAAAGTCCACTTACTTTGGGACATCCAGGGAAAGTTGATTTTGGTGGTCCTCATGATTCATTGATAATCTGTCACCAAGTTGGTGTGGCTACAAGAACCTTCTCCAGGATGATCTGCCCTCAACATGGTTCTTGAGGTTTTTCAATGGTGCCACCATCCCTGGTGCCATCACATCCATCTTCACCGCTGCTGGTCCACTTCTTCTTCTTGAAGTTCTTCTAAAATGCCTAAAGTTGATAGAACACTGGTTTTCTATGATGGACCAGTAACAACAACCCTGCAGGGAACACAAAAACGACCATGTTGAATTTTCCACTTTGCAGTGTTTGGGTGTCATTTGAATCCACCCTTTCTGGAGGCAAGTTGGAGAAACGATTTGCCTCCAGAGGTTGTAGGTGCTTCATCACTGGAGGTTTTTCAAGAACTGACTGGACAACCATTTGTCTGAAATGGTTCAGAGTCTCCTGCTTGAGTAGGGGGTTGGACTAGAAGACCTCCAAGGACCCTTCCAACTCTGTTAACGATTGCAGGAATAGAATGGAGTGGAGTGGAATGGAATGGAATGGAATGGAATAGAATAGAATAGAAATATGGAATGGAATGGAATAGAAATATGGAATTTGAATAGACTAGACTAGACTAGACTAGAATAGAAATGGAATAGAATAAGAGCGTTTGAAAGGGACCTTGGAGGTCTTCTAGTCCAACCCCCTGCCCAGGCAGGAAACCCTACACCACTTCAGACAAATGGTTGTCAAACATCTTCTTAAAAACTCCCAGTGTTGGAGCATTCATAACTTTTTAAGTTTCCACTGATGAATTGCTCTAACCGTCAGGAAATTTCTTCTTAATTCCAGGTGGCTTCTCTCCTTGATTAGTTTCCATCCATTCTTTCTTGTCCTGCCTTCAGGTGCTTTGGAGAATGGGTTGACACCCCCCCTCTTCTTTCTGGCAGCCCCTCAAATATTGAAGATTGCTATCATGTCACCCATAGTCCTTCTTTTCTTTAGAGTAGGCATATTCTATTCTATTCTATTCTATTCCATTCCATTCCATTCTTATTATTCTATTCTATTCTATTCCATTCCATTCCATTCCATTCCATTCTTATTATTCTATTCTATTCTATTCTATTCCTATTCATCAGTGGAAGAACTGATAGTTGTAAATGCTCCAACATTGGAGGCCTATTAAAAGAAGAGACTGGACAACCATTTGTCTGAAATGGTATAGGGACTCCTGCTTGATCAGGGGGTCAGACTAGAAGACCTCCAAGGTCTTTTCCAACTTTTGTGATTCTTTGATGGACTTCTCATTCAGGATCTTCGGTCATGAGCCTCATAAACCAATTTTTCAGCAAGCTGTTGACACTTTACTGTCTTATATATGGCATTTATGGGCTGGCCCCAAACTCCTGGCCACCGTAATAACAAGGATGGGGGGAAGGGGAAGGACCACGTCTCTTCCACCCTCCGCTGAAAACCTATTTGCATATAGATTAAATTACGGCCCATTGGCCTGCTCCGAATGGACCCATTTAGCATCTTAACGGCCTCCCGCTGTCAAAATCCCGGCCCTCAAATTAAAAGAAGGAAGTCATGCGTGCTCTTCCAGAGGTTGGGACTTGGATAATGAGGGAGCAAACAAGGTTGCACTTGGCGCTGCAGGTTAGAAACATCTGGAAATGTGAAAATCCATCAGTGGCATTTTCACATGGTACCTCTGGCACATGGCACCAGCCAACGGAGCTCAGATTTTGGTGAAATTTGATTCTGCTCCGTTTCTGGAGATTAAGGACACTGGAGGTTTGAAAGAAGGTTGGCCAACCATTTATCCAAAACGTTGTAGGGCAGTTGTCAGCGTGTGCACAGGTCCACCACGTGTATCAACCCAGGAGCAAGTACAGTCAACAGTGGTTGGTATCAAATAGTGGTTTTTATAGGAATATAGGAATACTATATACATACACATACTACAAGCATCATCAAAACAAACAGCAATTACAGCAGGGAAGGAATTCGACAGACTAACAGACACTCTTAATAGGCTCTTAAAGGGATAAAAGCCAAAGACCCTGCTGACTTTAATTCAGCTCTTAAATTATCACCTTGACAGCAGTGTTTCTCAACCTTGGCAATTTGAAAATGTGGGGATTCAAACTCCCAGAATTCCCCAGCCAGCCATCGAATCGAAGAGAGAAGCAACTTAGAACGAAGGAGAAATTTCTTAACCGTGAGAAGAACAATTAACCAGCAAAATAAATTTGTCTTCAGAGTTTGTTGGTTCATCGCTGGAAGGTTTTTTTTTTTAAAAAAAAGTTAAACACTTTTTAAAGTTTTCTTTTTTTTAAAAAAGAAGTTTTTAAGACTGGGCAGCCTCTTGTCTGAAATTTTACAGGGTGGTCTCCTGCTTAAGCAGGGGGTTGGACTAGAAGACCTCCAAGGTCCCTTCCAACTCTGCTATTGTATTGTGTTGAGAGAAGATGAGGAGAGAGAATAGAAGAGAGGGGGCGGTCTAGAAATCTAATAAAATAATAAAATAATAATAATAGAAGAGAAGGGAGAAGAGAAGAGAAGAGAAGAGAAGAGAGAAGAAAGAAGGAAAGGGAAGGGAATAAAGAAGAGAGAAGAGGAGAAGGGAAGAGAAGAGAAGAGAAAAGAAGAGGACTGGAAGTCTTTAAGAAGATGTTGGATAGCCAATTTTCTGAAAGGGTATAGGGCTTCCTGCTTAAGCAGGGGGTTGGACTAGAAGACCTCCAAGGTCCCTTCCAACTCTGCTATTGTATTGTGTTGAGAGAAGATGAGGAGAGAGAATAGAAGAGAGGGGGCGGTCTAGAAATCTAATAAAATAATAATAATAGAAGAGAAGGGAGAAGAGAAGAGAAGAGAAGAGAGAAGAAAGAAGGAAAGGGAAGGGAATAAAGAAGAGAGAAGAGGAGAAGGGAAGAGAAGAGAAGAGAAAAGAAGAGGACTGGAAGTCTTTAAGAAGATGTTGGATAGCCAATTTTCTGAAAGGGTATAGGGCTTCCTGCTTAAGCAGGGGGTTGGACTAGAAGACCTCCAAGGTCCCTTCCAACTCTGCTATTGTATTGTGTTGAGAGAAGATGAGGAGAGAGAATAGAAGAGAGGGGGCGGTCTAGAAATCTAATAAAATAATAAAATAATAATAATAGAAGAGAAGGGAGAAGAGAAGAGAAGAGAAGAGAAGAGAGAAGAAAGAAGGAAAGGGAAGGGAATAAAGAAGAGAGAAGAGGAGAAGGGAAGAGAAGAGAAGAGAAAAGAAGAGGACTGGAAGTCTTTAAGAAGATGTTGGATAGCCAATTTTCTGAAAGGGTATAGGGCTTCCTGCTTAAGCAGGGGGTTGGACTAGAAGACCTCCAAGGTCCCTTCCAACTCTGCTATTGTATTGTGTTGAGAGAAGATGAGAAGAGAGAATAGAAGAGAAGGGAGAAGAGAAGAGAAGAGAAGAGAAGAGAAGAGGACTGGAAGTCTTTAAAAGATGTTGGATAGCCATTTTTCTGAAAGTGTATAGGGCTTCCTGCTTAAGCAGGGGGTTGGACTAGAAGACCTCCAAGGTCCCTTCCAGCTCTATTCTGACGGATTGTCTGAATTCCTGGAGACATCTTAACATCCTCTCTATCTTTTGGGAATTTAAGATGCCGCTAGCTGGGCACGATACCACCGACTTAATTATTTAAACGCGGGTTGCTATGGCTTCCCAGCCCGGCGATCGGTTGAACGCTGGAGCGGGTGGCGGCTGGTGTACGATTCCCCCTTGCGCATTGGTTAACTTGGTGCTGAAAGGTATTAAGTTAATTAAAAGCCAAGTGTTGAAAGAAGTTTCTTTTTTGCTGATCTGGCTTTAATCATTGGCCCCAAAAGTCCAGGGGACTCACAGTTGAAAGATCTGAAGCTCCAAAGAAACCTTCCTTTGGGGGGGTTGTGGAAAAAAAACGAAGAAACGAAATATATCCAGGAAGACGCAAAGCATTTTACAAGCTCTGAAAATCGGAATTTTGTGCCGCTTTCGGCACAGCGAAAACCCCCAGGAGGGTCTTCGAGTTGTAAATCGAAGACCCTCCTCAAAAGAGGCCAACGTTTTGCATGAAGCAAAGGGCTCAGGATTATGGATTAAGGCAGGAGACCTCTAGAAGAAGACCTCAAAGAAGAAGAAGAAGATGACGCTGGGGAAGGATTGATGTTCCTTCACACCAGAAAGTCGACGAAAAGCAGACTTCTTCGTGCGTATAGGAAGGCGGCCAGGGGTCAGTCAGTTGGCCGTCCGGATGGCACGCTAAGGGCCGCTGAAATGCCACCATGTTCCAGTACCACAATGAGATGGGGGTTCGCGAGAGGGACCAGAAAAAATGGGCGCTGATCCGAAACGTCAACCAAGTCCTGAAAGTCCATACGCTTTTGTCGGTAAGAGAAAGTGGACTCTCGGCTCCTCGGGAGAAATAGAAAATTGCCCGTCCGTTGCACGCTTTAATCGGGGTGCAAGATGGAGGTTAGGGGGTGTTACTTACTTCTGAGTAGGCCTGCAGAATTGAATTTTTGAATTTTATTCGAATTTGTAAACCGCACCAATCTCCGTCGAGACGGACTCTGGGCGGTGCACAGGAAAATTAAGACCACAATAAATATAGATAACAGCAAATACAAAAGTTTAAAAGAAATTAAATTACAAACCTGTGCTAAAATTACCCATGAAAAACCTAACAACCATTTTCTAATTTAGCGGAAGCTCTATTGTACCTTCTAAGAGCTCTATCGAAGCGCTAAGAAGACTTTGGGAAGGCGGTTGGGTGGTAGGGTGGGTTTCAACTAAAACCAGAGGCTTATTTATTGGGGATAAACCCCGGAGGCCTAAGGAAGATAGACTGGTATCTTTTCACACACATGACCACTGCAGCCAGAATAGTATACGCTATTAGTGTAGTATAGAATAGTATACAGTTTTGGAAAGGGAAAGAACTAATTATCAACAAAATCTTCTGGTGTGCTGAATGCGACAGACTAACATATATTCTCAAAGACAGACAGGAAGCAATATTCTATCAAAGTTGGGAAAGATGGAATAACTGGATGGAGGTAAAGAGACTACGGGATGAGCGATAGGGAAGGATATACAATGTAGATATGTCGATAGTAAATAAAATGAATGCATGGAGCAATGGCAGCTATGGGGAATTGATAAATGTAAGATAGAGACCAATAGAAATAGCTGGAATATCTGGGAATGTAGTAAGAGGGTATACGATGCTACTTGGTAACTGTGTACATATAGGGGGTGGGTTACTCCCAGTTGTATCTCTGTAGTTTTGCTTCGTCTTGTCAATGTCCTACTTATGTTCTTTATTCTGTTACTAATTTACAAATTTTTTTTTTAAAAAAAAGACTTTGGGAAGCGAAGGGTGCATTTAAGGGTCTTCTGGGGTTGGGGGGAAATGGGACTTTGTTTTCCAATGGAGGACTTTTTAAGCAAGGCGCAATGGCCTCGCTTTAGCTTCTGAGCTGGTTGGAAAGATGCCCGAAGGAATTGAAGTTTTTCATAACGTTTGAGAGTATTAGTGGGTGTATTAGAGAATGAGCTCTGTGTCTTGAAATAGAAGGTCCAAAATCTTGGTGGGAGGAGGAGAGAGAGAGAGAGAGAAAGGGAGAGAGGAAAGAAAGTGGAGAGGGAGAAACGGGAGAATGAAAGAGAAAGAAAGAGAAAAGAGGAGAGAGAAGGAGAAACAGGAGGAAAGAGAGAAGGGGAAAGAAAGAAAAGGAGGGAAAGAGAGAGAGAAAGAGGAGAGAAAGAGAAACAGAAGGAAAGAGAGAAGGGGAAAGAAAGAGAAAAGGAGGGAAAGAGAGAGAAAAGGAGAGAGAAAGAGAAAAGAGAGAGAGAGAAAATGAGAAAGAAAAGAATAGAAAGAAAATAGAAAGGAGGAAAAGAAACAGAGGAAGAGAAAGAAAAAGGAGTGAGAAAGAGAAAATAGAGAGAAAGAAACAGAAGGAAGAGAGAAGGGGAAAGAAAAAGAAGAGGGAGAAAGAGAGAAAGCAAGAGAGAAAAATAGAAGAGAGAAAAATAAAATAGAAGAGAAAATTGGAGAGAGAGAGAGAAAATGAGAAAGAAAATAGAAGAGAGAAAGAAACAGAAGGAAAGAGAAACAGAAGGAAAGAGAAAGAAAGAAAGAAAAAAGAGGAGGGAGAAAGAGAAAATGAGAGAGAGAGAAATAGAAGAAGGGAGAAAGAAAAACAGAAGGAAATAGAAAGAAAGAAAGGCGGGAGAAAGAGAGAAAATAAGAGAGAAAGAGAATGAGAGAAAAAGAAAATAGAAGAGAGAAAGAAACAGAAGGAAAGAGAAAGAAAGACTAGAGGAGGGAGAAAGAGAGAAAATAGAGAGAAAATGAGAAAGAAAATAGAGAGAAAGAAACAGGAAAGAGAATGAAAGAGAAAAGAGGAAGGAGAAAGAGAGAGAGAGAAAATGAGAGAGAGAAAAATAGAAGGAGGGAGAAAGAGAAGGAGGGAGAAAGAGAAAGAGAAAGAAAGAAAGAGACAAGAGGAGGGAGAAAGAGAGGGAGAGAAAATGAGAGAGAGAGAAATAGAAGGAGGGAGAGAGAAAGAAAGAAAGAGACAAGAGGAGGGAGAAAGAGAGAGGGAGAGAAAATGAGAGAGAGAGAAATAGGAGGGAGAAAGAGAAAGAAAGAAAGAAAGAGACAAGAGGAGGGAGAAAGAGAGGGAGAGAAAATGAGAGAGAAAAATAGGAGGGAGAAAGAGAAAGAAAAAAAGAGACAAGAGGAGGGAGAAAGAGAGAAAATAGAGAGAGACAATGAGAGAGAGAGAAAATAGAAGACAGAAAGAAAGAAGGAAAGAGAAAGAAAGAGACAAGAGGAGGGAGAAAGAGAGACAAAGGAGAGAAAATGAGAGAGAGAAAAATAGAAGAAGGGAGAAAGAGAAACAGAAGGAAAGAAAGAGACAAGAGGAAGGAGAAAGAGAGGAGAGAGACAAAGGAGAGAAAAAGAGAAAAGATCAGAAACAGAAAGTTTCCTAAATATGAACCTGTCGTTAAGCATTCAAATGTAAATCACATGACTGGGGGCTGGGAAATTCTGCAACCGTCATAAGTGTGAAAAACTGTCCTCAGTCCCTTTTTTCAGTGTAACGTTGTAACGTCCGACGGTCACTCAACGAACCGTCGTAAGTGGAGGACTACTTGGCTGCGTTTCTTCAGTGCTCTCTTTCTGTTTCCTGCCAGGGGGACTATGTATGGATGGACCTCAGGACCCGGCGGGAATTCGACGTTCCCATCGGAGCCGTGGTCAAGCTGTGCGACTCCGGACAGATCCAGGTGATCGACGACGAAGGAAATGTACGTAAAACGAATCGGGGATTGAACCTGTTGTGGCCCGCCAGAGGAGCTGGCAGCCGATTCGGACAGTGAGGAGGGTTGGGGAGGAAGATGGGCCAGTCCTGGAGTCTGGGGAAGGCGATGATGAGGGCTCTGCATCGGAGGCAGAGAGGGGGCCAGGACCCTCCGACAGTCATCAGCTGCCTTCGGAGTCAAACATCAGTGAGGCAGAAGAACAGCTGGAGCCTGTTCCCAGGGTGCGCATGCGCAGAGCTGCCAGACGAAGGGAACAGCTAAGGAACAGGGGTCGACTTGGGAGTAAGGCCACAGGTGGACGATGAACGGCCCAGAGGAAATAAAAGAGGGAGCGCCAGGGGAGTGGAGTTTGCAGGAGACCAGTAGTTCCCTTCATTGGTTCGTGACTCTCCGAGCCAGATAAGGTGTGTGACCGTAAATCCTCCTTCGAAAGACTTTGCTGGAGCATGCGCAGAGCGGCCAGACGAAGGGAACAGCTAAAGAACAGGGGTCGACCTGGGAGTAAGGCCGCAGGTGGACGGTGAATGGCCCCTCCCAGAGGGAATAAATGCCACTCTAAATGAACTCAGCTTTGGGTGGTGAGTTTTCTCCAAAGCTCTCCTGCCTTACGATGTTCTGCGAAGCAACGCACACCATTGCGAAGCTTCTTCGCTGGTGCTTTAACCATGCGCAGTTCGATGCTCGACTAACAGAGGGATACACTCCAGATCAAGGGAGGTACTAATACCACTCTGTAAAGCCCTAGTAAGACCACACCTAGAGTCTTGCATCCAGTTTTGGCAAACTCTAGAACAGGGGTCTCCAACCTTTGCAACTTTAAGTCTGAAGGACTTAATTCTGGGAGCTGAAGTCCTTCAGACTTAAAGTTGCAAAGGTTGGAGACCCCTGCTCTAGAAAGAGTGCAGAGAAGAGCAACAAAGAGGACTAGGGGACTGGAGGCTCAAACATATGAGGAACGGTTGCAGGAACTGGGCCTGGCTGGTCTAGGGAAGAGAAGGACCAGGGGAGACAGGAGAGCCTCTTCCAATATTTGAGGGGCTGCCCCAGAGAGGAGGAAGGGGGTCAAGCTATTCTCCAAAGGACCTTTGAAGGCCAGACAAGGAACAATGGATGGAAACTGACCAAGGAGAGATTCAACCTGGAAATAAGGAGGAATTTCCTGACAGGGAGAACCATCCACCCATGGAACAGAAGTTGCCTTCAGAAGCTGTGGGAGCTTCATCCCTGGAGGCTTTCAAGAAGAGACTGGACGGCCATTGGTCAGAAATGGTGTAGGGTCTCCTGCTTGAGCAGGGGGTTGGACTAGATGACCTCCAAGGTCCCTTCCAACTGTGTTCATCTATATTCAGTGGCACAGAAGTTGCCTTCGGAAGTTGTGGGAGCTTCATCCCTGGAGGCTTTCAAGGAGAGACTGGACTGCCCTCTGTCAGAAATGGCGTAGGGTCTCCTGCTTGGGCGGAGGGGTTGGACTGGATGACCTCCAAGCTTCCTTTAATTAATCTCTGCGAATCTGTAATTTGGATGTGAACTGCTGGCACTCTGCATCCTTTCCTTTCTGTCTTGATGACGCTTGCTTGGTTTTTTAATTTCTTTCCGCCCAGGAGCACTGGGTCTCCCCTCAAAATGCCAGCCACATCAAACCGATGCACCCCACGTCCATTCATGGGGTGGAAGACATGATCCGCTTGGGGGATCTGAACGAGGCAGGGATCCTGAGAAATCTGCTGATCCGCTATCGGGAGCGTCTGATTTATGTGAGTTTCTCTTCTCTTCTCTTCCCTTCCCTTCCCTTCCATTCTATATTTTTTTCTATTCATTCTGTATTCTATTTAATTCCATTCCATTCTCTCTTCTCTTCTCTTCTCTTCTCCTCTTTGTCTCATCTCTTTCCTTCCCTTCTTTCTCCTTCCCTTTTTCTTCCTTCCATCTCTCCCTCCTTTTCTTCTCTTCTCCTCTCCTCTCCCCTCTCCTCTTTGTCTCATCTCTTCCCTTCCCTCTCCTTCCCTTCTTCTCCCTTCCCTCTCCCTCCTTCTCTTCTCTCTCTCCTCTCCTCTTTGTCTCATCCCTTCCCTTCTGCTTCCTTCCATCTCTCCCTCCTTTTTTTCTTTTGTTTTCTCTCCTCTTCTCTCCGCTTTGTCTCATCTCTTCCCTTCCCTTCTACATCTCTCCCTCCTTCTCTTCTCCTCTTTGTCTTGTCTCTTCCCTTCCCTTCCCTCCCCTTCTTCTCCCTTCCATCTCTCCCTCCTTCTCTCTCCTCTTTGTCTCATCCCTTCCCTTCTGCTTCCTTCCAGCTCTTCCTCCTTCTTTTCTTTTGTCTTCTCTTCTCTCCTCCTCTTGTCTCCTGTTTGTCTCATTTCTTCCCTTCTACTTCCTTCCATTCTTCTACCTTCCGTCTCTCCCTCCGTTTTTCTTCTTTTCTCTCTTCTCCTTTTCCCTCCTCTTGTCTCTTCCCTTCCCTTCCCTCTTCTTCCATTCTTCTTCCTTCCATCTCTCCCTCCTTCTCTTCTCCTCTCCTCTTTGTCTTGTCTCTTTCCTTCCCTCTTCTTCCATTCTTCTTCCACCTCTCCCTCCTTCTCTTCTCCTCTCCTCTTTGTCTTGTCTCTTCCCTTCCCTTCCCTCTTCTTCCATTCTTCTTCCTTCCATCTCTCCCTCCTTCTCTTCTTCTCTCCTCTTTGTCTTGTCTCTTCCCTTCCCTCTTCTTCCATTCTTCTTCCTTCCACCTCTCCCTCCTTCTTTTCTCTTCTCCTCTCCTCTCTCCTCTCCTCTTGTCTCTTTGCTTCCCTTCCCTTCCCTCTCCTTCCATTCTTCTTCCTTCCATCTCTCCTTCTCTTCCCTTCCCTTCCCTTCCCTTCCCTTCCCTTCCATTCCATTCCATTCCAATGTAATTCTCTTCTCTTCCCTTCCCTTCCCTTCCCTTCCCCTCCCCTCCCCTCCCCTTTGGAAAAAAAGGTTATTTTAAAACAAAATAACAGTTCCCTGCTCCTTCTTGTTTGAAACCCAGACTAACTGTGGCGGAAGGGTAAGTACACCCAGTGGCTTGTTGTCGCCGTCTCTTATGCTCCCCTCTTAATTTGATGCTACCTTTTCCGCGTCGCTTCCCTCTGCTTGCTTGGCTTGGGGGGGCTGTGGGGGGGCACATTTATGTCAACCCCCAACCTGGTTGCTCTCTGCATGATTTTGCAGACCCCCCCAGGAGGACGCTTGGGAGGGTCCAACCCTTTGCTGCTGCTATTATTATTATTATTATTATTATTATTATTATTATTATTATTATTATTATTATTATTATTATTATTATTATTATTATTATTATTATTATTATTATTATTATTATTATTATTTTTGATGAGCGCTTTCATTTGGAGGGAGTTCGCATCGTCTGGGCTGCTGAAATGGCTTTGGGCTGAAAAATAGCAACGCGCCATTCGGTCTGGTGGCCGTGGGAATTGTGGGGCTGGATGGGGAAATTTTGCCTTTTTCGTTTTTCCCACGGGTCATTGGGGAAGACGGGAGCACAACTTTCTCAACAGAGAAGTCGCGTTTTCTGCTGACGAAGGTTCCAGTCGGGTTTCCAAAACTTGGCAACTTTAAGATGGGTGGATTTCAACTCCCAGAATTCCCCAGTCTGTATGGCTGGCTGGCTGGAGAATTCTGGGACGAAATCCATCCACGCTGGCTGGGGAATTCTGGGACTTGAAATCCATCCACGCTGGCTGGGGAATTCTGGGACTTGAAGTCCACCCATGCTGGCTGGGGGAATTCTGGGAGTTGAAGTCCACCCATGCTGGTTGGGGGAATTCTGGGATTTGAAATCCATCCATTCTGGCCTGGGAATTTTGGGACTTGAAACCCATCCACTCTGGCTGGGGATTCTGGGAGTTGAAATCCATCCATGCTGGTTGGGGGAATTCTGGGAGTTGAAGTCCACCCATGCTGGTTGGGGGTATTCTGGGAGTTGAAGTCCATCCATGCTGGCCTGGGAATTCTGGGACTTGAAACCCATCCACTCTGGCTGGGGATTCTGGGACTTGAAGTCCATCCATGCTGGTTGGGAGAATTCTGGGAGTTGAAGTCCATCCACGCTGGCTGGGAATTCTGGGACTTGAAATCCATCCATGCTGGCTGGGGATTCTGGGAGTTGAAATCCATCCATGCTGGCCTGGGAATTCTGGGACTTGAAACCCACTCACGCTGGCTGGGGATTCTGGGAGTTGAAGTCCACCCATGCTGGTTGGGGAATTCTGGGACTTGAAATTCATCCATGCTGACTGGGAATTCTGGGAGTTGGAATCCACCTATGCAGGAATAGATAAAAAGTTAGCTCCCTTTTTTGATTCCAGGCTAAGATATTTTATTAAATTGTCAGAATAATAATAATAATAACAGCAGTTGTTTCATTGATGCAAATAAATGAGGTTAAATGTTATGACAGATGTTGCTGATCCCTTATTAAAGTATTTGTTATTAAATTGTCAGCATAATAATATAAACAACTATAACAGACTCCATCAGTCAGCAATACCAAATCTAGTGGACCTCACTCCTCCTCCTCCTCCTCCTCCTCCTCCTGCTGTGCTACTATTATGATACTACTCCACTACATTGAAAGGTTTAACTAGCCAAAACTTCCAAATTCAGTAAAAATCATTTGGTGTAACAGCAACAATAACAACAGCAACAATAATAACAATAATCATTTAAGCCTCATTATGAAGGGGCCAATGTGGTGATAACTTAATTTAATGTATTTTTAATGACATATGTATATAGCTATTGTTTTTATTCCTCCTGTGCACCGCCCCGAGTCCCTGTGGGGAGAGGGTGCGGTTTATAAGAAATAAAATTATTATTATTATTATTAACCAGAGCCACATCGGCCCCTTCATAATAAGGCACAATTGCACAATTATTCTTACCCTTGCACCATTGATTCTTGCACAATTATTCTTACCCTTGCACAATTGATTCTTGCACAATTATTCTTACCCTTGCACCATTGATTCTTGCACAATTATTCTTGCCCTTGCACCATTGATTCTGGCACAATTATTCTTACCATGGCACAATTGATTCTTGCACAATTATTCTTACCCTTGCACCATTGATTCTTGCACAATTATTCTTACCCTGGCACCATTGATTCTTGCACAATTATTCTTACCCTTGCACCATTGATTCTTGCACAATTATTCTTACCCTTGCACCATTGATTCTTGCACAATTATTCTTACCCTTGCACCATTGATTCTTGCACAATTATTCTTACCCTTGCACCATTGATTCTTGCACAATTATTCTTACCCTTGCACCATTGATTCTTGCACAATTATTCTTACCCTTGCACCATTGATTCTTGCACAATTATTCTTACCCTTGTGTCTATGCGTTTGTGTATGCGTGTTTAAGAGACACAATGGCTCAGTGGCTAAGACGCTGAGCTTGCCAATCAGAAAAGTCGGCAGTTCGGGGGTTCGAATCCCCAGCGCCGCATAACTGAGTGAGCTCCCATGACTTGTTCCAGCTTCTGCCAACCGAGCAGTTGGAAAGCAGGGTAAAAATGCAAGTAGAAAAACAGGAGCCACCTTTGGTGGGAAGGGAAGAGCCTTCCGTGGGCCTTCGGGCGTTGAGTCATGCCGGCCACATGACCCCAGAGACGTCTTCGGACAGCGCTGGCTCTTCGGCTTTGAAAGGGAGATAAGCACTGCCCCCCTAGAGTCAGGAACGAGTAGCACAGATATGCAAGGAGAACCATTTACCTTATATGTGCTTATTTCTCTTCGTTCTCCAGACGTACACAGGCTCCATCCTGGTGGCTGTCAATCCCTACCAGCTGCTTCCCATTTACTCCCCGGAGCAGATCCGTCTCTACACCAACAAAAAGATCGGGGAGATGCCCCCCCACATTTTTTCCATTGCGGACAATTGCTACTTCAACATGCAAAGGAACAACAAGGACCAATGTTGCATTATAAGGCAAGTGGGGAGATATTTGGGGCCCGTCAAAGTCTCTACTTCTCGGTGTTGGCCCCCCTGGATGTCCTGTCCAAAGTATCAAGACCTAAGAGCACTTCTGAATAGTTTCTTTATTGCTGTTCGCCCATAGACTGAATCGTGCCAGATTAAAGCGATTATCTGCCCACGTGTTAGATATTGTGGAGGTCTTCTAGTCCAGCCCCCTGCTCAAGCAGGAGACCCTACTCCATTTCAGGCAAATGGTTATCCAATCTCTTTTTGCAAAACTTCCAGTGTTGGAAGCATTCACAACTTTCAGTGGCAAGTAGTTCCACTGGTTAATTGTTCTCACTGTCAAGAAATTATTCCTTAGTTCTAGGTTGCTTCTCTCCTGGATTAGTTTCCATCCCCCCCAAAAGAGAAAAAGAGGAAGAAAGAAAGAGAGAGAGAGAGAGTTGGAAAAGAAAAAAGAAAAAAAAGAGGAAGAGAGAGAAAGAAGGAAGGAAGGAGAGAGAGAAAGAAGGAAGGAAGGAAGGAAAGAAAGAAAGATGGAAGGAAGGAGAGCGAGAAAGAGAAAGAAGGAAGGAAGGAGAGAGAGAAAAAGAAGGAAGGAAGGGATGAGAAAGAAAGAAGGAAGGAAAGAGAGAAAGAGAAAGAAGGAAGGAGAGAAAGAGAAAGGAAGGAAGGAGAGAGAGAAAGAGAGAAAGAAAGAAGGAAGGAAGGAAGGAGAGAAAGAAAGATAAAGAAAGAAGGAATGAAGGAGAGAGAAAGAGAAAGAAGGAAGGAAGGAGAGAAAGAGAGAAAGAAAGAAGGAAGGAAGGAGAGAAAGAGAAAGATAAAGAAAGAAGGAATGAAGGAGAGAGAGAGAAAGAGAAAGAAGGAAGGAAGGAGAGAGAGAAAGAGAAAGAAAGAAGGAAGGAAGGAAGGAGAGAAAGATAAAGATAAAGAAAGAAGGAATGAAGGAGAGAGAGAGAAAGAAAGAAGGAAGGAGAGAAAGAGAAAGATAAAGAGAGAAGGAAGGAAGGAGAGAGAGAAAGAGAAAGAAGGAAGGAAGGAGAGAGAGAAAAAGAAGGAAGGAGGGGATGAGAAAGAAAGAAGGAAGGAAAGAGAAAGAGAAAGAAGGAAGGAGAGAAAGAGAAAGAAAGAAGGAAGGAGAGAGAGAGAAAAGAAAGAAGGGAGGAAGGAGAGAAAGAAAAAGAAAGAAAGAAGGAAGGAAGGAGAGAGAGAAAGAGAAAGAAGGAAGGAAGGAAAGAGAAAGAAAAAGGAAGGAGAGAGAGAGAGAGAAAGAAAAAGGAAGGAAGGAGAGAGAAAGTAAGAAAGAAGGAAGGAAGCTTGGAAGAAGATGTATTTTATCAGGTAGGGATCTAACCTGCTCATTTCCCTCTGTATTTTTCCTAAAAACAATTTTTTAAAATGGAGCAAACCAACCAATTTGCCCTCAAATGAAACAATTAACCAGTGGAACTACTTGCCAATAGAAGTTGTTGGTGCTCCAACAGTGGAAGTTTTTAAGAAGAGATTGGATAGCCATTTGTCTGAAATGGTATAGGGCTTTCCTGCCTGAGCAGCGGGTTGGACTAGAAGACCTCCAAGGATCCCTTCCAACTCCGTTATTCTGTCGACTGTAGTATTCATTTAACAACGGGGCCAAAGGAAGGTCACAAAATGGGTCAAAGCTCACTGAACCAATGTCTCTCTTCGCCGCCAAAATTTGGGGCTCAACTGGGGTCGTATGATGAGGATTACCTGGACTCTTTTTTTAAAAAATGAAATATTTTGTTGGCGCAGTGGTGAGTCGGGCGCGGGAAAAACCGAAAGCACCAAGCTGATCCTTCAATTCCTCGCGGCCATCAGTGGTCAACATTCCTGGATTGAACAGCAGGTCCTGGAAGCCAATCCCATCTTGGAAGGTGAGTCTTTGCGCCTGGCACGGAAAAAAGTAATTTTGGGAGATAAAATTGGAGGGGATGATCACTCTGATCTGACCCTTCAAGAAACCGACAAGCTGACATTGGGCCCATGTCGCTCTGTTTCTTTGGCCATGCTGGTTAAGTGGATCGTGTTGCACGGACCTGCCACTGTAAGCCATTCATCAGTGGTGGAGTTTAGAGTGCAGAGAAGAGCAAGAAAGAAGATTAGGGGACTGGAGACTAAAACATATGATGAACGGTTGCAGGAATTTTGGGTAGGTCTAGTTGAATGAGAAGAAGGACCAGGGGAGACAGGATAGCAGTCTTCCGATATCTCAGGGGTTGCCCCAAAGAAGAGGCAGTCAAGCTATTCTCCAAAGCACCTGAGGGTAGAACAAGAAGCAATGGGTGGAAACTAATTAAGGAGAGAAGCAACTTAGAACTAAGGAGAAATTTCATGACAGTTGGAACAATTAGTCAGTGGAACTGCTTGCCTCCAGAAGTTGTGAATGCCCCAACACTGGAAGTCTTTAAGAAGATGTTGGATAGCTGTTTGTCTGAAATGGTATAGGGCTTCCTGCCTAAGCAGGGGGTTGGACTAGAAGACCTCCAAGGTCCCTTCCAACTCTGCTATTCTATGGTATAAACTTTTGGGTGGTTTAAAACATGATTGTTTTAATATAACAATTCTGTTCTGTTTTGTTCTTTTCTCTTCTATCATATTCTATTCCTATCCTCTTCTCTTCTCCTCTCCTCTCCTCTTCTACTCTATTCTATTCCCTCCTCTTCTATTCCATTCTCTCTTCTCTTCTCTTCTCTTCTCTTCTCCTCTCCTCTTCTACTCTACTCTATTCTATTCCCTCCCCTTCTATTCCATTCTCTCTTCTCTCCTCTCCTCTCCTCTCCTCTTCTCTTCTCTTCTCTCCTCTCCTCTCCTCTTCTCTTCTCTCCTCCTCTCTTCTTCTCTTCTGCTCTATTCTATTCCCTCCCCTTCTATTCCATTCTCTCTTCTCTCCTCTCCTCTTCTCTTCTCTCCTCTTCTCTCCTCTTCTCTTCTCTTCTCTCCTCTCCTCTCCTCTTCTCTCCTCTCCTCCTCTCCTCTCCTCCTCTCCTCTCCTCTCCTCTTCTCTCCTCTCCTCCTCTCCTCTCCTCTCCTCTTCTGCTCTATTCTATTCCCTCCCCTTCTATTCCATTCTCTCTTCTCTTCTCTCCTCTCCTCTCCTCTCCTCTTCTCTCCTCTCCTCCTCACCTCTCCTCTCCTCTCCTCTTCTCTTCTCTTCTCTTCTCTTCTCTTCTCTCCTCCTCTCCTCTCCTCTTCTCTTCTGCTCTATTCCATTCTCTCTTCTCTTCTCTTCTCTTCTCTTCTCTTCTCTTCTCTTCTCTTCTCTTCTCTCCTCTCCTCTCCTCTCCTCTCCTCTCCTCTCCTCTCCTCCCCTTCCCTTCCCTTCATTGGATCTTTATTGGATCCAATGCCCCATTTAAACCTGGTTTGGAAGAAAGGGCTTAGTGCAATCCTGGTTACAACATTGTCTGTCTGTCCACTCTTAGCTTTTGGGAACGCGAAGACCATTCGCAACGACAACTCCAGCCGGTTTGGGAAATACATCGACATCCATTTCAACAAGCGAGGAGCGATTGAGGGAGCTAAAATCGAGCAGTACCTGTTGGAGAAATCCCGCGTCTGTCGACAGGTAAGGATACCTTACAGCAGGCGGGGGGGGGGGGCAAACCTGGGAACTTTAAGACTTGGGGACTTCAACTCCCAGAATTCCCCAGCCAGCTGACTGGGGAATTCTGGGAGTTGAAGTCCCCAAGTCTTAAAGTTCCCAAGTTTTGACACTCCTGCCTTACAGACAACCCCCACCCCTTAGGTGTAACAGCAGTCCTCGACTTATGACTGTTCATTTAGTGACCAGTCAAAGAGAAAAAAGACTTAGCCAACTGACTCGTAGTTACGACGGTCGCGGGACACTTGGTTCACGGGATTCCCCCTTTGGCGACCTTCGGACAAAGTCCATGGGGGACGCCAGATTCGCTTAACGGCCTAGTTGCTAACTTAACAACCGCAGCGATTCGCTTAACAACGGCGGCCAGAGGGGTCGTAAAACAGGGCAATGCTCCCTTGTCTCGCTTAGCCCCAGAAAGCTATGGTCGTAAGTTGAAGGCTATCTGTATCCACTCCACCCAACTTCTCAGCAAGGCAGTGGGGTTGGTGGTGGTGGTGGGGAAATCTGGTGATGGTCCTACCTCGCAAGGCCGTTGGGAAGGAGAGAATCCAGATCTGATTATTAAAACAAGACAGACAAGAAGCAAGGGATGGAAATTAAACAAGGGACAGAAGCAACCTAGAACTAAAGGGAGAATTCCTAACAGTGAAAACCATTAAGCAGTGGAACTATTAAGCAGGGTCTCCTGCCTGAGCAGGGGGTTGGGCTGGATGACCTCCAAGGTCCCCTCCAACTTTTGTTATTCTATGTCCTGAGATTTCGCCTCTCCTTTATTCTTTTTCCTCAGGCTCAAGATGAGAGGAATTATCACATATTTTACTGCATGCTGAAAGGAATGAGCTTGGAGCAGAAAAAAATGCTGGGACTTAAAAAAGCCACAGATTATAACTATCTTTCCATGGTAAGAGGTTAAAAAAAGATAAGCAATTTTTTTGAATCTCCTTTTTCTGCAACCAAGAGGAATAAGGGCCTGGTTTGAAGGCTAAAACTTATGAGGAACGGTTGCAGGAACTGGGTAGGTCTATTTTAATGAAAAGAAGGATTGGAGTGACATGATAGCAGTCTTCCAGTATCTCAGGGGTTGCCCCAAAGAAGAGGGAGTCAAGTTGTATTGTATTGTATTGTATAAGTTGTTCTCCAAAGCACCTGAAGGCAGGAGAAGAAGCAATGGGTGGAAACTAATCAAGGAGAGAAGCAATTCAGAACTGAGGAGACATTAACTGACAGTGAGAACAATTAATCAGTGGAACAGAAGTTGCCTCCAGAAGTTGTGAATGCCCCAACACTGGAAGTCTTTAAAAAGATGTTAGATAGCCATTTGTCTGAAACGGTATAGGGTCTCCTGCCTAAGCAGGGGGTTGGACTAGAAGACCTCCAAGGTCCCTTCCAACTCTGCTATTGCATTGTATTGTATTGTGTTCTGTTCCATTTCATTTGATCTCCTGCTTGAGCAGGGGGCTAGACCAGAAGACCTCCAAGGTCCATTCTGTTATTCTATTCTATTCTATTCTATTCTATTCTATTCTATTCTATTCTATTCTTTATTCTGTTATTCTATTCTATTCTACATTCTGTTATTCTATTCTATTCTATTCTACATTCTGTTATTCTATTCTATTCTATATTCTGTTATTCTATTCTATTCTATTCTATTCTTTATTCTGTTATTCTGTTATTCTATTCTATTCTACATTCTGTTATTCTATTCTATTCTATTCTCTATTCTGTTATTCTATTCTATTCTATTCTATTCTACATTCTGTTATTCTATTCTATTCTATTCTCTATTCTGTTATTCTATTCTATTCTATTCTACATTCTGTTATTTTATTCTATTCTATATTCTGTTATTCTATTCTATTCTCTATTCTGTTATTCTATTCTATTCTATTCTATTCTACATTCTGTTATTCTATTCTATTCTACATTCTGTTATTCTATTCTATTCTACATTCTGTTATTCTATTGTATTCTATATTCTGTTATTCTATTCTATTCTATTCTATTCTATTCTTTATTCTGTTATTCTGTTATTCTATTCTATTCTACATTCTGTTATTCTATTCTATTCTATTCTCTATTCTGTTATTCTATTCTATTCTATTCTATTCTATTCTACATTCTGTTATTCTATTCTATTCTCTATTCTGTTATTCTATTCTATTCTATTTTATTCTGCATTCTGTTATTCTATTCTATTCTATATTCTGTTATTCTATTCTATTCTATTCTATTCTATTCTATTCTATTCTACATTCTGTTATTCTATTCTATTCTACATTCTGTTATTCTATTCTACTCTATTCTATATTCTGTTATTCTATTCTATTCTATTCTATATTCTGTTATTCTATTCTATTCTATTCTATTCTACATTCTGTTATTCTATTCTATTCTACATTCTGTTATTCTATTCTATTCTCTATTCTGTTATTCTATTCTATTCTATTCTATTCTACATTTTGTTATTCTATTCTATTCTACATTCTGTTATTCTATTCTACTCTATTCTATATTCTGTTATTCTATTCTATTCTATTCTATTCTATTCTACATTCTGTTATTCTATTCTATTCTACATTCTGTTATTCTATTCTACTCTATTCTATATTCTGTTATTCTATTCTATTCTATTCTATATTCTGTTATTCTATTCTATTCTATTCTATTCTACATTCTGTTATTCTATTCTATTCTACATTCTGTTATTCTATTCTATTCTCTATTCTGTTATTCTATTCTATTCTATTCTATTCTGCATTCTGTTATTCTATTCTATTCTACATTCTGTTATTCTATTCTACTCTATTCTATATTCTGTTATTCTATTCTATTCTATTCTATATTCTGTTATTCTATTCTATTCTATTCTATTCTATTCTACATTCTGTTATTCTATTCTATTCTACATTCTGTTATTCTATTCTATTCTCTATTCTGTTATTCTATTCTATTCTATTCTATTCTATTCTATTCTATTCTACATTCTGTTATTCTATTCTATTCTATTCTATTCTATTCTATTCTATTCTACATTCTGTTATTCTATTCTATTCTATTCTATTCTATTCTATATTCTGTTATTCTATTCTATTCTATTCTATATTCTGTTATTCTATTCTATTCTATTCTATTCTTTATTCTGCTGTTCTGTTCTGCTCTACTCCTCCCCTCCTCTCCCCTCCATTTGATCTCCTGCTTGAGCAGGGGGCCGGACCAGAAGACCTCCAAGGTCCATTCCAGCTCTGTTCTGATTCTGATATTCTCTGCCATCCCATCCCATCCCATCCTTCAACCGATATCACCAAGCCTGGTGGCCAAAGGTTCGGAAGCTAAGCGCCAAGCCAGGAGAACCCACCACCATCCGCGAACCAAGCCACACGACCTGCCTGTGGACCAGAAACGCCAGCGGTCGGTCCTACTCATGCTTTGCCCCCTCTCTCTTGCCCCACTAGGGCAACTGCATTACTTGTGACGGGAGAGACGATAGCAAAGAATACGCCAACATCCGGGCGGCCATGAAAGTCCTCATGTTCACCGACACGGAGAACTGGGAGATCTGCAAACTTTTGGCCTCCATCCTGCACATGGGGAACCTGCGATACGAAGGTAGGCAGCGCCTCCCTCGACCGGAAGGAGCGGAGTAGGAATTCCACCACTGTTTTGTAACGTTCCTCCCCCCTTTCCAGTTCGTTGTTTGAGGAGAACGTTTGTGGAGAATAGATACGGGCGCGGCCAGCCAGAGGTGGTACAGTGATCCCTCGTTTTCCGCGGTTAATGGGGACCGGAACCTTCCGCGGAAACTGAAAAACCGCGAAGTAGGATTCGCAATACACTATACCGGAAACTTGAGTTGGTGGACATCGTTTAAAGCAAGCACTAGGGGGCGCTTGCCTCCTACCAATGCATTTTTCCCCTATTCTGTATTGTTGAAAAACCCGCGAAGCACTGAAGCCGTGATAAATGAAGCCGCGGAAAACGAGGGATCACTGTATTTGCTGGTTCTCCAAACTACTCAAAACTTCTGCTACCAGCTCTCCAGAACTGGTCAGAATCTACGGAATACTCCCACTGGTCCTTGGTGCTCTCAGCTTGGTGGTTTTCTTGTAGACATTTCACTACCCAGCTAGGTAACATTATCAGTGCTAGAAGGGAGTTGGGTGCATGGGAAAGAGGAGGAGGAGGAGGAGGAGGAGGAGGAGGAGGAGGAGGAGGAGGAGGAGGAGGAGGAGGAAAACTGTGGGGCCCTTGTTGTTCTCCGAGCTTGGTTGTTTTCCTGCAGACGTTTCCTTACCCGACTAGGTAACACGATCAGGGTAGAAGCGAGTGAGGTTAATCTGTGCAAACAAGCCTCACTCCCACTTCTGCCACCAGTCTATGTCCGCTTCTCTCTCTCTCTGCAGCCCGGAACTACGACAATCTCGACGCTTGTGAGGTTGTCCACTCTGCGTCCTTGATAACGGCTGCATTGTTGCTGGAGGTGAGCTGGACACTTTCCATTCTCTCTTAGGTACAACCTGTAGGAATCTCCCCTTACAGTAGAGGTGGGGAAGAATGGCCCCTTTATGACCTGTGGACTTCAACTTCTCTCTTCTCCTATTCTATTCTATTATTCTATTCTATTCTATATTCCATTCTATTCTAATTTTATTATCTCTTCTCTTCTATTTTCTGCTGTTCTCTTATATTCTAATTTTAATAATAATAATAATAATAACAACAACAACAATAACAACAACAACAACAACAACAACAACAACAATAATAATAATAATAATAATAATAATAATAATAATAATAATAATAATAATAATAATAATAATTTTATTTGTAGACCGCCTCCTCTCCCCAAAGGGACTCGGAGCGGTGCACAGGGAAATTAAAAAAGCAAATATAAAATACATAAATAGTTAAAATAAAAATTAAACAAATTGTCCCTGCACTAAAACCCACTATGCTAAAACTAAACTACACCCCCCTAAAAAACCCAGTTAAAAACGGAAGACTAACCTAGGCCGGCCAAGCAGAAGAAGTGTGTTTTCAATTTTTGACGGAAGGAGCGGAGGTCCGTGGTAGTTCTAATATCGGGGGGAAGGTCGTTCCAGAGGGCTGGGCCCGCCACAGAGAAGGCCCTTCCCCTGGGCGTCGCCCGCTGGCATTGCCTAGTGGACGGCACCCAGAGAAGTCCCTCTCTGTGGGAGCGAATCGGCCGCAGGGATGTATGGGGCAGGATGCGATCCCGCAGATAGCTAGGTCCCGTGCCATGGAGCGCTTTAAAGATAATAACTAACACCTTGAAGCGCACCCGAAAGACGACAGGCAGCCAATGCAGCTCGCGCAAGAGCGGTGTTACATGGGTAAACCTCAAGGTTCCCATAATTGCTCGCGCGGCTGCATTCTGGACAAGCTGAAGTCTTCGGGTGCACCTCAAGGGGAGCCCCATGTAGAGAGCATTGCAGTAGTCCAGTCGGGATGTCATGAGGGCATGAGTGACTGTGCAAAGGGCATCCCGATCCAATAGGGGACGCAACTGGCGTACCAGGCGAACCTGGTAGAATGCCCTCCTGGCCACGGCTGTCACTTGATCTTCCATGGACAGCGGGGTATCCAGGAGGACACCCAAGTTGCGTGCCCCATCCACAGGGGTAAGGTGTTCGTCCCCTATGGCCAGTGATGGAGTCAACTGGTTGTACCAGGATGCCGGGAACCACAGCCACTCGGTCTTGGACGGGTTGAGTCTGAGTCTGTTACTTCCCATCCAGGCCCGCAAGGCTTCCAGGCACTGGCACATCACCGCTACGGCATCGTTGGGGTGTTTTGGGGTAGATATATACAGCTGTGTGTCATCAGCGTAGAGGTGGTACTCTACCCCAAAACCACGGATGATCTCGCCCAGCGGCTTCATATATGTGTTAAACAGGAGAGGCGAGAGGACCGACCCCTGAGGCACCCCACAAGTGAGGGCTCTCGAGGTCGACCTCTGCTCTCCTGCCAACACAAATTGCGATCGACCGGAGAGGTAGGAGGAGAACCACCGTAAAACGGTGCCTCCCACCCCCAGCCCCTCCAGCCGATGTAATAGGATACCATGGTCGATGGTATCAAAAGCTGCTGAGAGGTCTAATAGGACCAGGATGGAGGAACAACCCCAATCTCTGGCCCTCCAGAGATCATCCACCAACGTGACCAAAGCCGTCTCGGTGCTGTGCCCGGGCCGGAAGCCGGACTGGCGCGGGTCCAGATAATCAATTTCCTCCAGATGACGGAGAAACTGTTGTGCCACCACACTCTCAACAACCTTCGCCAAAAAGTGAAGGTTGGAGACCGGACGGTAATTAACCAACAATGCTGGGTCCAGAGAGGGCTTCTTCAGGAGGGGTCTCACCATCGCCTCTTTAAGGGAGGGAGGCAAGAAACCCTCACTCAGAGAAGCGTTGACCACCTCCTGGAGCCAGCCTCGGGTAACCTCCCAGGATGCCAGTACAAGCCAGGAAGGACATGGGTCCAATAAACATGGTGGCTCTCAGTCGCCCACGTAACCTGTCCATATCTTCGGAAGTAACAGAGTCAGATTCTTCCCACAAAACTGTCTCAAGATCTGCCTCGGGGCATCCCACTGGGCCACTTTCGATGGAGACCAAATCGCTCTGAATCTGAGCGATTTCATCCTGCAAATTCCTCTGCTCTACCCTGTAAAGGGGCTTCCCGCACCCTCTGTTGGAGGAGGGAGCGGGTCACCCTAAACAGGGCGGCAGGGCGGTTATCTGCGGATGCGATGAGAGTGGCACAATGATGACGTTTGGCCACTCTCAGTGCCACAAGGTAAGTCCGTAAATGGGCTCTCACCTGTGTTCGGTCAGATTCAGACCGAGTGGATCTCCATCTCCTCTTTAGGCATCTCTTGTGGAGCTTCATCACCCGTAGCTCCTCGGTAAACCAAGGAGCCAGGGTGGCTCGCCGCCGCAAGAGAGGCCGCAAGGGCGCGACCCGATCCAAGGCTCCCGTGGCCGCAGTATTCCATGCGGCCACGAGGTCCTCCATCGGGGCGCGGGTCAGGGATACAGGAAGTGGCCCAAGCGCCGTCTGGAACCCATCAGGGTCCATCAGGCGTCTGGGGCAGAACCATATAGATGACTCAGGTTCCGCCTCCCCGCGGTGGGGTGTAGCGATTGGAAAGTCGAGCCGGAGAAGTGAATGATCTGACCATGACAGGGGTGTGATGGCTATATCCCCTATACCCAGATCACTCTTCCATTGGCCAGAGACAAAGATTAGATCCAGCGTATGTCCACCCTCGTGTGTGGGACCCTGAATTACTTGGGTCAGGTCCATGGCCGTCATGGAAGCCATGAACTCCCGAGCTACCTCTGATGATTCGCCCACCGATGGCAGGTTAAAGTCCCCCATGTCTACTAGTCTGGGGGTCTTTATTATCTTCTCTATTATCTTCTCTTCTCTTCTCTTCTCTATTCTATTCTATTCTATTCTATTCTATTCTATTCTCTTTGCTTTTCTCTCTTCTATATTCTATTCTATTCTATTCTAATTTTATTATCTATTCTCTTCTATTTTCTGCTATTCTCTTATATTCTAATTTTATTATCTTTTCTCTATTTTCTTCTCTTCACTTTTCTATTCTCTATTCTATTCTATTCTATTCTATTCTGCGTAACGTTTCCTCTTTAATGCTTTCTAGGTTGAGCCTCAGGATCTGATGAACTGCCTCACTAGTCGGACCCTCATTACCAGAGGAGAGACCGTCTCCACGCCACTCAGCATGGAGCAGGCCATAGATGTCAGAGACGCCTTTGTGAAGGTGAATTTTGCATTGTCCTCTGCCTTCCTCCTCCCTTTCTTTCTCCCCTCTTGAGAAGAACTACATGTCCCAAGATGCTTAGAGAGAGGGGGGAGGGAGGGAGAGAGAGAGAGAGAGAGAGAGAGAGAGAGATGGAGGGAGGGAGAGAGAGAGAAAGAGAGAGAGAGAGGGAGGGAGGGAGAGAGAGAGAGAGAAAGAGAGAGAGAGGGAGGGAGGGAGAGAGAAACACAGAGAGAGAAAGAGAAAGACAGACAGAGAAACAGAGAAAGAGAGAGACAGGACCAGCTCCCAAGGGAAGAAAATTTGGTGCAGAAATGGACAAGTTAACATTAAGGTTAAAAGGCAAAGAAGAGTCGGAATGCCATGAAACTTGGTATAACTGGTATAAACGGTTGCATAAAAAGGAATAAAGTTAATTCAGCCAAGAAGCAATAGAGAAATACATAGAATTGCAGGGGAATGGATATAAAGTAACGGACTGGATGGGAAGTAACGGACTTAGGCTCAACCCGACCAAGACCGAGTGGCTGTGGTTTCCGGCTGCCCGATTCAACCAGCTCTCTCCAACGCTGGCCATAGGGGGCGAACATCTTGCCCCTGTGGATGGGGCGCGCAATTTGGGTGTCCTCCTGGATACCCGGCTGTCTATGGAAGAGCAAGTGACAGCCGTGGTCAGGAGGGCGTTTTACCAGGTTCGCCTGGTTCGCCAATTGCGCCCCCTATTGGATCGGGACGCCCTTCGCACAGTCACTCATGCCCTCGTGACATCCCGACTGGACTACTGTAACTCTCTCTACATGGGGCTCCCCTTGAGGTGCACCCGGAGGCTTCAGTTAGTTCAGAATGCAGCCGCGCGAGCAATTATGGGGACCACCAGGTTTACCCACGTTACACCGCTCTTGCGCGAGCTGCACTGGCTACCTGTCGTCTTCTGGGTGCGCTTCAAGGTGCTAATTATCATCTTCAAAGCGCTCCATGGCTCGGGACCTAGCTATCTGCGAGATCGGATCCTGCCCCATACATCCTCACGACCGATTCGCTCCCACAGAGAGGGACTTCTCCGGGTGCCGTCCACTAGACTTTGTCAGCGGGCGACGCCCAGGGGAAGGGCTCTCTCTGTGGCGGGCCCGGCCCTCTGGAACGACCTTCCCCCCGACATCAGAACGACCACTGACCTCTGCTCCTTCCGTACGAAATTGAAGACCTATTTCTTTCGACTGGCCGGCCTTGAATAATTCTCTCTGTCTATTGATTCCAAATGCATTTTAATGGGTTCTTAATCATTTTTAGCACGGGTAACATTGTTTAATTATGTTTTAAAGTATGTATTTTGTATTTATTGTATATTGTTTTTAGTTTCTCCTGTGCATCGCCCCTGGTCCCTGTGGGGAGAGGGTGCGGTCAATAAATCCGAATTTGATTTGATTGATTGATTTGATAAATATAGAAGCGATATAAGATTGATATATACAGGTGGGATGACACAACAGTGTGAATGTGATGATTGTAAGATGTTATAGAGCAGTGTTTCTCAACCTTGTCCACTTGAAGATGTCTGGACTTCAACTCCCACAATTCCCCAGCCAGCGAATGCTAGCTGGGGAATTCTGGGAGTTGAAGTCCGGACATTAATTCTGCGAATGCTGGCTGGGGAATTCTGGGAGTTGAAGTCCGGACATTAATTCTGCAAATGCTGGCTGGGGAATTCTGGGAGTTGAAGTCCGGACATTAATTCTGCGAATGCTGGCTAGGGAATTCTGGGAGTTGAAGTCCGGAAATTAATTCTGCGAATGCTGGCTGGGGAATTCTGGGAAATGAAGTCCGGACATTAATTCTGCGAGTGCTGGTTGGGGAATTCTGGGAGTTGAAGTCCGGACATTAATTCTGCGAATGCTGGCTGGGGAATTCTGGGAGTTGAAGTCCGGACATTAATTCTGCGAATGCTGGCTAGGGAATTCTGGGAGTTGAAATCCGGACATTAATTCTGCGAATGCTGGCTGGGGAATTCTGGGAGTTGAAGTCCGGACATTAATTCTGCGAATGCTGGCTAGGGAATTCTGGGAGTTGAAGTCCGGACATTAATTCTGCGAATGCTGGCTGGGGAATTCTGGGAGTTGAAGTCCGGACATTAATTCTGCGAATGCTGGCTGGGGAATTCTGGGAATTGAAGTCCGGACATTAATTCTGCGAGTGCTGGCTGGGGAATTCTGGGAGTTGAAGTCCGGACATTAATTCTGCGAATGCTGGCTGGGGAATTCTGGGAGTTGAAGTCCGGACATTAATTCTGCGAATGCTGGCTGGGGAATTCTTGGAGTTGAAGTCCGGACATTAATTCTGCGAGTGCTGGCTGGGGAATTCTGGGAGTTGAAGTCCGGACATTAATTCTGCGAGTGCTGGCTGGGAAATTCTGGGACTTGAAGTCCGGACATTAATTCTGCGAATGTTGGCTGGGGAATTCTGGGAGTCGAAGTCCGGACATTAATTCTGCGAATGCTGGCTGGGGAATTCTGGGACTTGAAGTCCGGACATTAATTCTGCGAGTGCTGGCTGGGGAATTCTGGGAGTCGAAGTCCGGACATTAATTCTGCGAGTGCTGGCTGGGGAATTCTGGGAGTTGAAGTCCGGACATTAATTCTGCGAGTGCTGGCTGGGGAATTCTGGGAGTTGAAGTCCGGACATTAATTCTGCGAATGCTGGCTGGGGAATTCTGGGAGTTGAAGTCCGGACATTAATTCTGCGAGTGCTGGCTGGGGAATTCGGGGAGTTGAAGTCCGGACATTAATTCTGCGAATGCTGGCTGGGGAATTCTGGGACTTGAAGTCCGGACATTAATTCTGCGAGTGCTGGCTGGGGAATTCTGGGAGTTGAAGTCCGGACATTAATTCTGCGAATGCTGGCTGGGGAATTCTGGGAGTTGAAGTCCGGACATTAATTCTGCGAATGCTGGCTGGGGAATTCTGGGAGTTGAAGTCCGGACATTAATTCTGCGAGTGCTGGCTGGGGAATTCTGGGAGTTGAAGTCCGGACATTAATTCTGCGAATGCTAGCTGGGGAATTCTGGGAGTTGAAGTCCGGACATTAATTCTGCGAATGCTGGCTGGGGAATTCTGGGAGTTGAAGTCCGGACATTAATTCTGCGAGTGCTGGCTGGGGAATTCTGGGAGTTGAAGTCCGGACATTAATTCTGCGAATGCTGGCTGGGGAATTCTGGGAGTTGAAGTCTGGACATTAATTCTGCGAATGCTGGCTGGGGAATTCTGGGAGTTGAAGTCCGGACATTAATTCTGCGAGTGCTGGCTGGGGAATTCTGGGAGTTGAAGTCCGGACATTAATTCTGCGAATGCTGGCTGGGGAATTCTGGGACTTGAAGTCCGGACATTAATTCTGCGAATGCTGGCTTGGGAATTCTGGGAGTTGAAGTCCGGACATTAATTCTGCGAATGCTGGCTGGGGAATTCTGGGAGTTGAAGTCCGGACATTAATTCTGCGAGTGCTGGCTGGGGAATTCTGGGAGTTGAAGTCCGGACATTAATTCTGCGAATGCTGGCTGGGGAATTCTGGGAGTTGAAGTCCGGACATTAATTCTGCGAATGCTGGCTGGGGAATTCTGGGAGTTGAAGTCCAGACATCTTCAAGTGGACAAGGTTGAGAAACACTGAGAGGAAAAAACAATGAAAAAAAATCTGCTTTATGAACTAAATTTCAATCGCTTGTCTTTCCCACTTTTTGAATTTCCAGGGCATTTACGGCAGGCTTTTCGTGTGGATTGTGGAGAAGATCAACGCGGCCATTTACCGACCGCCGTCCCACGAAAGCAAAAACGTCCGGCGATCCATCGGATTATTGGATATCTTCGGATTTGAGAACTTCACAGTAAACAGGTGTAGGATCTAGATCGATTCCCCTATTCTGACAGGATGGTAACCATTTACAAGTAGCCCTCCACTTACAACAGTTACAATACAATACAATACAATAGCAGAGTTGGAAGGGACCTTGGAGGTCTTCTAGTCCAACCCCCTGCCTTGGCAGGAAACCCTATACCGTTTCAGACCAATGGCTATCCAACATCTTTTTAAAGACTTCCAGGGTTGGGGCATTCACAACTTCTGGAGGCAGGCTGTTCCACTGACTAATTGTTCTAACTGTCAGGAAATTTCTCCTCAGTTCTAAGTTGCTTCTCTCCTTGATTAGTTTCCACCCATTGCTTCTTGTTCTGCCCTCAGGTGCTTTGGAGAATAGATTGACTCCCTCTTCTTTGGGGCAACCCCTGAGATATTGGAAGGAAGGAAGGGAAGAAAGAAGAGAAGGGAGGGGGGAAGGAGAGAAGGAAGGAAGGAGAGGAGGGAGGGAAGGTGAGAAGGAAGGATCTCTCCTGAATTAGTTTTCACCCATTGCTTCTTGTCCTGCCCCCAGGTGCCTTGGAGAATAGTTTGACTCCCTCTTTTTTGGGGCACCCTCTGACAGTTCCGAGTCAGGACGGCATTGAAAAAAAAATGACTGAGGATAGGTTTTCACACTTATGACCGGATGCTTGTCCTCTGACTCACATTTAATGACGGTCGCAGTGTCCCAGGGTCACGTGGTCCGCTTTTTGCGACCTCCTGACAAGCAAAAGGCCGGTTTCACTTAACAACCGTGTCACGCACTTAACCGAGGCCACGATTCACTTAACAACAGGGGCGAGGAACGACGTAAAATGGGGGGGGGGGCAAACCCACTTCACGAATGTTTCGCGTAGCTACATGAAAGTTGGGCTCGACAGGGTAGTTGTTGTGGGGAAAATAGAGGAAGGAGTATTAATTTCAAGAAGAGTTTGGATAGCCATTTGTCTGAAACGGTATAGGGCTTCCTGCCTAGGCAGGGAGTTGGACTAGATGACCTCCAAGGTCCCTTCCAACTCTGCTATTGTCTTGTGTTGAGAGAAGATGAGAAGAGAGAAGAGAAGGGAGAAGAGAAGGTAAGAGAAGAGGGGAGAATAGAGAAGAGAAGGAAGAAGAGAAGGGAAGAGAAGAAAAGAAAGAAGGGAAGGGAACAGAAGAGAAGAGAAGAGGACTGGAATTCTTTAAGAAGATGTTGGATAGCCATTTGTCTGAAACGGTATAGGCAGGGAGTTGGACTAGATGACCTCCAAGGTCCCTTCCAACTCTGCTATTGTATTGTAAGTATATCTGCTGCCCTGGGTTATTTATAAAAATAATACAGGCCGTCTATAAAAACCGAACAAACCAACGAACGAGCGAGCGAGCGAACGAACGAATAAATCCGTGTTTTCCCTCTCCAGTTTCGAGCAGCTCTGCATTAATTTCGCCAACGAGAACCTGCAACAGTTTTTTGTCCGCCACGTCTTCAAACTGGAGCAGGAAGAGTACAACCTGGAGAACATCAACTGGCAGCACATTGAATTCACGGACAACCAAGACGCCTTGGATATGATCGCCCTCAAACCGATGAATTTGATCTCGCTCATCGACGAGGAGAGCAAATTCCCCAAGGTGGGTGTTTGTTTGGCCCAATTGCAGTGAGAGTTACTGTATTTTTCGGCATATAAGACGCTCCGAAGTATAAGGCGCACTTAGCTTTTGGGGAGGAAAACAAGGGGGAAATATCTGCCCCTGCCTCCTTGCAGCAAAGAGCAAACAGCACAGATGATATGCACTGTTTGTGGGATTACTTTTCAGACTACGCTTGTACGCGTGCTGTTAAAATTGATGTGGCTTTCTGGAAGTATCTGTTGCTCTCTGCTATTTAAGAGAAGATACAGCAGGACGGGGCCTCGTCAGATCCGGCATTTATTTTAAAAAGCTTCTTCATTTTTGTTAAGTTGTCTAGAACAGTAATAAAGCGGTCTTTAAAAACGCAAGTCTAATAATTTGAACATTCTATAGGCATTTGTAGTTGTTGACTTGGCTCCTTGCGGCAAACAGCCTGCAAGGAGGCAATAGCACAAGAAAAAAAAAATCTGCCTCCCAGCAATTTGCCTTGTGGAGCAAAGAGCAAGTTTCACTTTCAGTTTCTCCCGATCATCAGCTGCTACTTGCCTCCTTGCAGCAAACAGCCTGATCAGCAAGAGAGAGAAAAAATCTGCCTCTGCCTCCCAGCAATTTGCCTCATGATGCAAACAGCAAGTTTCACTTTCAATTTCTCCCGATCATCAGCTGTTTCAGGCTGCAGGGATTGCTATACCTTATTGAAGCCTCCGCATGTTTGCTGCAAAGAGGTAAATTGCTGGGAGGCAGAGGCCAAAAGGTTGGGGCCGGTGGGTTGAGGGGTGGGGCAACATTCAGTGTATAAGACGCACCCACATTTTCATCCTCTTTTAGCAGGGGAAAGGTGTGTCTTATACTCCGAACAATAAGTCTAATAATTTGAACATTCTATAAGCATTTATAGTTGTTGACTTGCCTCCTTGCAGCAAACAGCCTGATTAGCACCAAAAAATAAAAATAAATTCTGCCTCTGCCTCCCAGCAATTTGCCTCATGATGCAAACAGCAAGTTTCGCTTTCAATTTCTCCCGATCATCAGCTGTTTCAGGCTGCAGGAATTGCTATACCCCATTGAAGCCTCCGCATGTTTGCTGCAAAGGGGTAAATTTGCTGGGAGGCAGAGGCCAAAAGGTTGGGGGTCGGTGGGTTTATTTTATTTTATTAAATTTATACCCCGCCCTTCTCCAAATGGACCCAGGGCGGCGCACAGGGATGTTAAAATACATACAAAATATATAAAATATATAAAATTTAAAAAACTTATTCTAATAAATAAACCCTGCGCTAAAAACCGAATTAAAAATCCCAAGGTTAAAACTGTCTAATAGTCAGTAATGGAGGTTACGCTAGGCCGGCTAGATGGAATAGATGTGTCTTCAGACACTGGCGGAAGAGGCGGAGGTCGGAGATGGTGCGGAGTTCAGGGGGTAAGTCGTTCCAGAGGGCTGGGCCCGCCACAGAGAAGGCTCTTCTCCTGGGTGTCGCCAGTCGGCATTGTCCAGCCGACAGCACCCTGAGGAGGCCCTCTCTGTTGGAGCGTATCTCTGTGGGAGAGGCCAAAGGGTAGCAGCCAGTAGGTGTAATGATATTAAGATATATAATGAATCTTTTGATTTAAAATCTATAAAATGAGATTATCCATGAATAATAATGATTCTAGAAATGCACAAGAGTTATGTATAACCTGTCAACATACTTTCCAAAGAATATCATGTAGAGTGATGACTTTTCCTTTTTGTATTTTTGTTTTATTAAAAAATAAATAATGGTTTTTTTTCCAAAAAAAACCCCGAAAAAAACCCTGGAGCCGCTCAGAATCGAACGCCTGGAGTGACCAGTGAATTAGCCCGTAGTATTGCGTTCTAATGACAAGCTGAACGTCAATTACATCCCGCCTAGATGACCCCCCCACCCCAACCCCAGGCCCCATCCAACTCTGCTATTCTGTAGGATGTTTCCGCTGCAGACCAGTGATGCCAGAGTTGCACAGGAAGGCTGCTTTTGGATGACAGAAATTCCCGTTTTTAACCAATGCAGGGAACCGATGCTACCATGCTCTACAAGCTGAATTCTCAGCACAAGCTGAACGTCAATTACATCCCACCGAAAAACAATCACGATACCCACTTTGGCATCAACCACTTCGCCGGGGTGGTCTACTATGAAACAAAAGGTACGTTTTGGGGTTTGGGGCCGAGCCTCCATTCGAGCAGGGCTTTGAGGGTTAAGTCCTTGCACTCAGACCGGCCCATAGATTTCCACTGCTCTCCTCTCCTCTACCACACCTATTCATCTCCGCCCCCTGCCTTTGATCCCCAGAGCTAGGGTGGGGCTTCGCTAGCAGCGGTGGCTCTTCCGTCCCAAGGACTGGCCCATAGATTTCCACTGCTCTCCTCTCCTCTGCCCCATCTATTCATCTCCGCCCCCTGCCTTTGATCCCCAGAGCTAGGGTGGGGCTTCGCTAGCAGCGGTGGCTCTTCCGTCCCAAGGACTGGCCCATAGATTTCCATTGCTCTCCTCTCCTCTGCCCCATCTATTCATCTCCGCCCCCTGCCTTTGATCCCCAGAGCTAGGGTGG